>OMNW01010280.1:0-11034 GCA_900303245.1 Selene dorsalis
GACAGAGGTGGAGAGCTACTGCTGCCACGAATGGGAACTCGTCATGCCACAGATGCAAGAGCTCTCAATTGATGAGGGAAACCGATGAAATATATAAGGCCAATCAGACACATTCTTATTGCTACAGCTCGATAATTACAAGTCCGCACCATTTTTATATATTTTCTGGTGTAACAATATATTACCGGCTTGCTCTCACGTTAGCATGTAAACACTGTGAAACAGCTGACGGAAAGGTGCGTAGCAGTTGACAGGCGGCAGCGCGCAGTGATACGAACGGAGAGAAAATAGCGCCGAGCGATTGTGAGGTCTGACTTTTTCGTGGACAACGGTTTTGTGGTGCAAATGTATTACTCTTTTGAACGCATATTGTCCGGAGAAGCAAAACGCTTTATTTTTGTGACCCCAGCAACTAGCCGGAACTACTTTCTTCAACACCGAGACCTGGCCAAAACTCCGCTCACGGGACGCACCGGGGGGAAAGTCACTGTTGATGCACTACACTGCTATTGGTAATGTCATACAACTTCAAGTCAAAAAACCCGAACTATCCCTTTAACTAATCAAACGTCCAGCTGTGTTGAAATGGCAGAATCATAGCAGCTTCACATGACATTATCCAGCAGTAGTTAATTCAGGTTTGAAGAGTGGAGCTCTGACTGGCCACAACACCTACTGGTCAGTGATGCAGGCAGAAATGAGTCAGTGCAGGTTTGGTTTTATACAAAATATTTATTGAAAATCTCAACCAGTCATTTACAATTCTACAAAAGTATAAATGGTTCAGAAACTCAGCAGTTAAGGAACAAAAAGGAGCTACCCACACTGGCGCAGCTATTTATACTAGGTATGAAGTGATGTAGTCTGACAACCGTTCAGTACAGGGATCACCCTCTTTTATAAACAAACTGTTTTCTCATCTTGATAAATGCAAGAAGGGAGTTTCTCAAATGAAGCTCCTTCGTTGTTTTGCCAAACAGCATTATGTGGAAAAAAATTTGTACAAAAACCTTGCAATTAATATTTTAATTGATGCGATGTATTTTAAGCAACATTTTACTCTTTGTGCAGTTCTATGTGTTTAGTTTTGAAAACTTTGGTTTGTCTTGTTTACATAATAAAGGGAGATTTGTAGTAAAATGTATTTATAATTCTCAATGTGAAAGTTTCAGGCATTGAACCAGGTCCTTCAAATGATGAAATTACTGCCTAATGTTCCCCTGCCCTCTAGTGGTGAACTCCATGAAAAGCTTATTTGCCAAGGTGTACTGACTGAAGACGAGAACTGCTGGTTGTTTCTTGTTGTCAAGAAATCCCGTTACTGAAGAAACTAAACAGCATTAGTATCAAACGTGTCATGTTTATAAAAAATGATAAAATACAAAATGGACTGAGACAAAGGTGTGTGATGTTTGCCATGTGGTGTCGTTGTGCTTTTGTGTGTCTGGTTGGAAGACAGAAGCTGCACCACCTCAGGGAACAGTGTGTGACCTCACCTCCTGTGAGCTCGTCAGTGCTGCTGCACTGTAACCTGGTTGTGACTGATCCACCGCAGCTCCAACAGGCTTCGTGTCCAGGAGCTGGTGAAGCGCATTTACATTGTTCAGGTCACCAGAGCTTCGTGGTGAAATGTCCTCAGTTCTCCACCTCCTCCTCCTCGCCTTCGTTCTCAGCTTCAGGCTCCTCCTCCATGCGCTCCTCCTCCTCCTCTTCCTCCTCCCTGGTCTTGTCATTCTCAGAGTCAGTCTTCTTCTCTTTATCTTTGCGCTTCTGCTCCGACACTTCCTTTTTTCCTTTCTGGCCTTTCTTATACACTGTTGATGACAAATACAGACACCCCCCATCAACTTCAAGTATGCAGGCTGCTTGTTCACTGGTCATATTAACTGATGACACATTATGCTGCTGTTGATTAGGTCATGTCAGGTCAGGCCTGGCCTGGACTCAGATCAGAATTCAGGTCTCCCTTTTCTGTTTGCATTCATTTATGCACATCTGCATCAGGTGGGTTTTCCCACAGGTTAGTCTCTACAAGCTGGCTGCACATGATAACATCTGGGACAATCAAAATCAGTCAACATGAGTAAACTGACTGATGTTATCCACAGCTCATCTCTGCTGAGTAATGTCAACTTTACTTTACGGTTTAAATACCCTTACAACCCAGAACGACTCGACTCTCTCAGGTACTGACCTTCCAGAGCTTCTCTGAGAGGCTCCAAGAAACGTTCAAACTCCATTTCCTCCATCGCAGCCAACACGTCCCCTGCATTCAGAGTTTTTCTCTTGGCTTTCATGGCAAAATTGTTTGCACTGTGACAAGAGAAACAGTCAAAGTCATGCATTTTTATACAGTTATATTCAGTTCTTAAAACCTGACGTTTTAGTTCACTCAGTTGTTTCATGTTTTTGCTGTTTCAGATGTGCCAAATCCTAATACACTTGAACTAACCCGGGGGCAACTGCACAAAAGTGGAACTAAAAAGCGAGGCTTGAGAAAGCCTCATCGCTGCATCCTGGCTCAGTCTGTTGCACATTTGCTTTTTGATGCATGTTACCGGCAATTTTGCTAAAGGTAGGTGCCAAACATTTTTAGTGGCAACATAAACATTTCTGATGATCCAGTAAACTGTGCCTTTATTTAAATGTTCTGTGCAGTGATTTCTGACCTACCCAGAAAATCTCCCCTATCAGAAAGCTCTCCTCACTGCGACACCTCCTCATCCAGTATGTGTAATTGTGAAGAAGACTCACGTCAATGGGACTTCATATTTCGCGTTTATCACTGATTTTGTTGAAACCACCTCTGCAACATCATTAACCAATTTCTAATAATATATGTAGAGTACTCATCAAACTTCTGACAGCAATGTGACCAGCAGTCTTCATATAACAGTTGGCAAAACTATCATGAAATAGGTTTTATATAAATTATGTCAGAATTCAAGTAATAAACGTAGGCTACTTAAGAAAAAGACGGTGGATCTGTGGTATTTTTGCATGTTAATAAAAATACCTTGAACCTGAAATAACTGTAAAACACATTTCTCTCTGATCAGACTGACAGCTGACTGAACCAATACAACACCAGGATGTTACCCTGGTCGGGAAGAATAAATCTCCATGGTAACATATGTGCATCCACTTTCGTGCAACTGAGTCCCAGCTAAATTCAGCCAGGATAACCACAAAATCCCATCTTAATCCACCATCTTGGTTTTGTGCAACAGCCCCTTGCACTTTGTGAATCAATACATGTATAATTATTTAAATGTGTTTTTATTATTCTTACCAGGAGGTTGCATACAACACAAACACACTGGCAGCTTGGGATATGGCTCTCCTTGCTTCTTTGGACACATTCACTCCATCTGGGAGCTGTTGAAAACAAAGAGTACAGAGTAGTTATCTCAAAGCAAGAAAAACGGGGAGAAGTATTTATCTTCTATATAACATAACATACTAAGTTATAAGTTAAGGTTATCATGTTCCAGACGCTGTGTCAGCTGGTCTGTGTTGCTGTTGAATAGTGTGGGGTTAACAAAAAAGTGAAAGATTGAAATACGTACAGGTTCAGTGATACAGACGATCAGAGGATTATCGAATGAATGTGTGCAGTAATGTTTACTTGATCACCATGGAGCATTCCTAACAGTACCTTTGTGTTTCCCACTGAATTGTTCTCAACTAAATAAAAAGATGCGTGAAAACAAAACCCACGTAATTAGTATGTAAGTCTGTATTGGATAAATAATTCAGTATTCGAATAAATTTTCTTTTCATATACTTGTAAGTCTGAATTCTTATTCTCTTCATCTTCATCTGTCCGCTGATTTACATCATATTGGAGAAAGTGGATAAACGCGCAGAATACCTGACGCACCGTGTCTATTTAGGTTTATTATACTGTATGTTTAAGCTTAAAGCTGGAGCCTGACTGGAGGAAGAGCTTCAACCTGACTCAAGTGTCTGCTTTCCGGACTCACCGCCTCCTTGATGATGCGGGTGATCACCGCGTTGGGTAGGTTAAGGTCTTCTGGCCTCTCCGCCATTTCACTCGCCGTCTACTGAGTCTTCAGCCCCCTGTTCACCGCGTGCTCCCCGGTAACCGAGCCGGCCGTTAGCCGTTACCTCTCCTGGTTAGCGCTAAGCTAACTGGTTAGCAGCCGCTGACAGTGCGGTGTTAGCCCGGAGCTACGGTGGCTAGTTGGTTTGTTTAGTTTAAGAGCGGGATTAAATCGCTAACGGTGGTTAGCGTCTGTTTTACCTCCGCACTCAAATAGAACATTAAATTCGGGTTAAGTTTAAACTGTGCCCGAAGTTGCTCGCGTGCCCATCAGAACTAATTTGTTTTGGGACGTTTCCCGCGAACCTTCCAACCACGAGCCCTCTACGTCACCTCTCAACTTCGACCCCTGACGTAGCGTTACGCAGCGACTGTTACGTATTTAACGTACAAGAAAGAAGAAGAAGAAAGCAAATTTGTTGTTATTTTGTTAAAGACAAACAAACAAAACACACAATAACAAATAAAGAATAGAATCTCCTCTAAATAAAAACTGATCAAAACAATAGATAGATAGATAGATAGATAGATAGATAGATAGATAGATAGATAGATAGATAGATAGATAGATAGATAGATAGATAGATAGATAGATAGATAGATGATTCAGCCTCTAATGAAATTACATTCATATGGAAAAGCGCTGCAGGATAAACAACATGGAAACAAAGAATACCTCAATATTGTTATTCAGTGCATGGTTTGATCTAGTACTGGTGCCTTTTCATTTTCACTCCAAAAAAAGAACTACCAACATGGTTGGTTGTGTCTGATATTGAAACTTTGAGGATGTATTGAATTTTTTCGGTAAAGAGGACAATGTTGTAGATAGGGGAGAGATTGTGGCGTAAACCCCCTCCTCTGTTAAGGGAACGTTTTTCCACTTTCACATAGATGAGGTGCAAATAGACAGCTGAGGCCAGGCCTGTGGAGTTAGCCCTTCTGTGTTGGGCCATGCGTTTGGTGAGTGTTTGTTTTGTTTCCCCAATATAGAGGTTGTTGCACTGCTCTTTGCACTGTATGGCGTACACAAGGTTGCTGTTTGTGTGGTCTTTTGGGTGTACTAGTTTCTGTGGTGTTGGTAAATATCTGCCTGTGTTTCTCAGATAGCCTACCCCCGACACATGGGGGATGACAATGTTCTTTCGCTTGTCTCTTTCCCCCTCGTCCACGGTGGTGTTGTTCTTTTTGGAACTGGTTTTCGTTTTCCCAAAAGCCCAGTTGGGGTAGCCACAGGTTTTAAGTGCTCCCCTCGGATGTTTGTGTTCATCTGCTTGAGCCTGGACACTGGTGGGTATATTATCAGCTCTGTGCTGCACAGTCCCGATAACTCCCAGTTTATGTTTCAGCAGGTCAGAGAGTCAAAGAGTAAGTATTGATCTGTGTGTGTAGGTTTTCGGTACACCTCAATGTGGAGGTTCCTGTTTTCACCAATGTGCATGTCAAAATCCATACTTCTGCCTGTAACATTTTCCGTTGAAACGGAAATAGATTGTGCTGAGGCAGAGGTTTGGTAACCGGAAAATCTGGTCAGGGTTAAGGTTGGATCTGGTGTAAAGGGTGTTGTCTTTTACCAAGCATCACCTTACTGCTTTGACTGCCTCCTTGGATGGGATGCAGGTGAACAGGGAGGTCACATCGAAGGATACCATGGTCTCATCAGTCTCCATCTTTAAACCTCTTACTGTATTCACAAAAAATATAGTTATGGATGTGATGGGGTTTTTTTCCCACCAATGACAAGATTTTGGCAACGTGCTTTGCAGTGTTGTAAGTGACCCAGTTAATGCTGCTGACAATGAGCCTGAGAGGGGCCCCCTCCTTGTGTATTTTGGGTAAACCATATAAACAGGAAACATGTATTACTGCATCCTCTGTTTAATTGTCTTTACATCGCTGGACTGAGGAGTAGCAAGAGAGTAGGTGTGTTGACTGCACAGGTGGCACATGAGCTTTGTCTCGGTGTTGTGTTTATGTTTCTATTTTCTTACTATTGACAAGAAATACTCTATATCAGTCACCTCTTTCTGTCTTAGATTGTAGTTATGGAGGGAAAATTTGCACTAGCTCACTTTTCTCATTCTACTATTGTCCTAAATAGTGCTTCTGAATTTGAGTGATTTATCACATTATCCAAATGAAGTTCACAAAAACACAATGATTTATTTGTTTATCACTTATACAAATTGCCAACAATGTGGACTCACATAATACACAGAAATACAACAGAACAACACACTAATGTTTTAAGCCTCTGTCTCAAACATCTTCTTCCTGCCATCCATCCCGGCCTTGTCTTCAATGTTCTTCCTCCAGTCGCCTTTTTGCTTCTCCTGAGAGAGAGGTGTACGGCAGAAACAAGCAGAGGATGCGTCAGATCACTAATGATAAAAGGCTGAGATTCTCTCTCTTTTTCTAAAGTCTGGAGCACCCACCTCCTCTTTCACCTCCTTTTTGACCTGCTTCAGGTTTGCCCTCAGGTCCATGGACACCTTATGTTTGGAGCCCAGCAGAGCAGCCAGCATGGCGTCGGCCGACATCCGCACCTTCTTCAGGGCAGGCTTCTTAAACTTCCCCTTCAGATCCTGAACCATCAGCTTCAGGTCGTTGATCTGACAGAGGACGGTTTTACCAACATCATGTGAGTGTGTGTGCATGTGAAAGTATACAGTCGGTGCAGGATTGCAGCAACAAGGTTAAACCTCTCTTTAAACTGAGTTTGTTGTTTGCTTTAAACAGACGATTAAATATAATGTTGTTGAACCAAAACTTTGAACTCCAATTTCTCCAACGATTTAGAGTTAACTTTGGACCTTCAAGTTGAGGGGGTTTAACTTTACAATGGCCACAGTTTTTGAGGTGGATTATTGACCAAATTCTTTGAGCTCCTCTGTCGATCAAGATATCTATTTTTAGCTAGCTAGCTAAATGTGACATTTTGTTAAGGAAAAGTAGCCATAATTAATTCCACACCACCACTCTCCTGACAGCAGCAGACTTTTTATATGTTTATTTACATATTTATTTATGTAATTTGAAGTTTGATATGCACAGTTGTTCCTATTGATGAAACTCAGTTTAAATACATAAATAAACTTGGCTTTACTAAACCGAGTTCAATATGAAATAGTACACCAGAGTCTGGCCTAACTTGAAACTTGGATTAACTCATTTTCAACCTTGTTTTACTAAATTGTTTTTACAGTGTGTGGACGACCAGAGGTGGAATCACTGATCTAAAATCGTACCTCTTTGTTGGACTTTGTCACTTTGATCTCCATATCGTAGCACTCCTCATCCACTAAATCAATCTGCTTGTGAAGTTTTCGGCACAGCTCCTGGTGTCATAACACAGGGGGACATTAGAGAGGTGAGACTTTGTATGATAAAAAAAACACATCCTCCTGTACAAAGCCAGAGTTCCCAGACAGGATTTAGGTGTACACTGACACTTGTAACCTCTGTTCACAGTGTGGTTGTCATGCAGAAAATGGTCTATATTCAAAATTAGTATTGTATTTCCATTTCTAAAATAACACATGTAGAGGACTTTGCAGTTATAATTGGACAGTTATCCCAAGGTCTCAAGAAAATTATCCGGATCTCTTTGAAACAATGAGGAAATAAAATGTATGAGTGTCTGGACACTTACGGCTTCCACAGATGAGAAAATACATAAATTAAATTGTTTGTTTACTTCTTTGACCAGTTGGGGGCAGCAGAATAGGACACTGACACTGTCAATTCAGAAATAGCTTAGAGAATGAAATGACCATATTATCAGCTCTGCAGTCCCAACACTTCTGTAAATGCTTCTGAACTCCACCCCCTGTCCAGGTGGTGGACAGTTACCTGGAGCTCCTGCATGCAGCCTGGGATAGAGAGGCTGTGGCAGTTCTCCTCCATGTACTTCATCTTCTCCTTCTCGGCCTCCTGCGCCTCCTCTTCCAGCATTGCCTGACCGATCTGCAGCAGCAAGCTCTGAGAAGAAGAGGGGCCCACACTTTAACACCTTCACACCACCACTAACACAAGCAGGCTGACGCACTGAAGGATGATGATGATGATGATGATGTGTGTTTAATATGTGTGTTTTAATTCATGTTTCATTGAATGTGCTTTAGTATTGACCAGTATTAAATAAACTAATAATTTGTCTGTCAGAACAGTCACTGCATGTTTATCACCATTTCATTAAAATACTGCAAACACAGCCACATCACCACAAAGAGACTTAAAACAGTGACAAACAGACACAAGTTACCAGAAAGATACAGCAGTGAAGAAGAGACTCAAAGTCTCTCTGAATCAACTTATTAAATTTGGTTTGAGTGCACTGGCAAAATGTGTTTGTTATCAGTGATGTGTTGAAATATGAAAGTGATGATAATTCATTTCATAGCAACTTACTCTACCTTGAGGTGATTCCTCCGGCTCGTTGACATCTTCTTCCTATACATACAAAACAAAACCCAAAAAACAAACAAGGAAGAAAATGTTTGAGAATATTTGTCTGAATTGTTTTAGAAAGTTTCCTCAGGGAGACCAGGACTTACTCTGCCATCCTGACTGCAGCTGAGTCCTGCCTGTGGCCCAGAGACAAGAGCAGGGATGAATGGACATACCAGCATTTTCTGGTCCCTTTATAGATATTGGTTCAGTGTGTGTGTGCGTGTGTGTGTCTGTGTGATGGACCAGCAGCAGTTGTTCTTTGGCAGCAGCTGAGCCTGAAACAAATGCCTCAGGAATTTTCTCCTGTAAGAATCTGTAGACAATGTGTCTGTCTTCAGTCTGAAGTACTAGTGAGGAATATTCTCTACTTTATTATTTTCAAAAAGTGAAAATGAAAATGGACCTAAAACACAACAAACAATGAAACAATCCAACCAATAAGTATCCATAGCCTAACACACAGCCCTGTATATGAACAACATTTGAGTTGCCAGGTTGAAGAAAATCCTCCTGTACAACAGACTGTTATATTGTGGAAAACTCCTGTGGGACATATAGTTCTTGTCCATATATACTTTATATACATACTGTATATACATACATAAAGAATCAGAGAAACATACGTAATATGGGAAATTTTATAGGGATATTGTTTTAAACATGCATATGAAAGTTTGAAAGTATCATCTGAAAAAATTTAAAAGGGTGTATATGTGTGACTTTAACATAGGGATAAATACATGAACTTATCAGTGGTTGATGTTTATCAGTGGAGTCTGATGTTTATAATGGATGATACAAACCATCCAGCACTGGAGCTTCTACTGAGGCAATTAAAGCTGCGCTTTCTTGACTGTCCTTGTTTTCCTCCGACTCAGCTCAGCTGTAGTTGTAACAGCTGACGGCTCATTTCATCTGCCTGCTTCAGTCCTGCTGTTTCACTTACTGTAATGAAAACTCAAAAGCAATGGAAAAATTCATTCAAATTCATAGCTGAGTCAAAATAAAGATTTGTTGGAATCAAGCAAAGGTGCAAGTCACCACATGTAGCTTTGACAACTGTCATCTATTTCCAAATTCATGCTTCAATTTGTGCTTATAAAGAAAGACAGCACAGAATAAATCAGAGTTTTATAAACTTTGTTATGTGTATAATTAAACCAGCTTCCACAGTGAAGAGCTATAATATGTAATAAAGTACATGCAATCAGATGAATATTTAATGGGCAATAAAAGACCATTCTTTCATAATCTGTAACATGAAACCATCCGAAAGTCTGATTTAATATTCACATTAATATTTCAACATTAAGACAGCTCTGTCAGTTCCCCCAGTCAAATATTATCTGTGGTGTTCAAAGCGTGAAGATGTGTCATTATAATTGTGTAATTACAGAGATTTTCATCAATAACTGATAATCAAAATATAAATTAAGCATGAGAAATGTGTAGATTATGGTAGAAAATACCCAGAAGTATATCAGAAAATTCCTTGGTGATGGAATTTGTAAGTAGTTTTAATTTGGGCGTGTGGCCTGTGTTGAACCAGAAAAAGCCTCCCAGCAGTTGTCAGCTCTAAACTGGGAGGATTTACTGCTCTGAGTGGTTCCCATCATATTCAGCTGCTCAAACAGCCCGGGAGGGGAGAGGAGAGACATGCACACGTAAACACACAAACATGCTCCTCACCGTTTTTACAGTTTTGTCTCAAAGCCTCTGGTTTCTCAGCTTCTCCAACATGAGCACATCATAATAATAATGATAATACTAATAATCTAGACAAAATGTGTTTATTACAGTTTACAGTTACAGTATTACATTACAGTTTTATTGCCACCGTCTGTATTATTAAGGCGTAATTTCCAGACTTTGGAAGACAACAAGCAGACTGTTTGAATATTGATTTGACACTTTCTCATTCAATGTTTTATATTGGAATCCATCAGTGGGATCACAAACATGTGGAAAGCCAGAAGGGTCACAATTTGTCTCCTTTACACGTTGTCTGACTTCTGAACACCACCAGGTGTTTAATAAGCTTACTGGTGTTTAGTAATGCCTGATGCTCAGAATTATTCCATTACTCTTTAATACTCTTTAATAAATGTCCAGCTGTGGTTGTGGTAGGCCACTGGCCTCTTAGTTATAGTTCTCTTTCAGTAAGATGTTTGAAGAGCTGCAGTTTTATTGGTTTATTTTATTATCTATTTTGTATCATGCTTTACATTTATATTTGTGCATACCTGCAGATGCAGATGTTTGTAAACTGTACAAATACAAACTGCTCTTAGCCTACGTAATAATTTGACAGGAAGTTCAAAATGAAGTCTAGTCAAGAAGGCTTTTATTGTGAATTGATTGACCGGAAGTGAAGCTGTCTCGTTACTATCAGTTTGACAGTGGTGTGAAGATGGCGGCGTACGGTCGCCCTCAGCTGCTGATGTTGCTGCTGCCGTTAACGTTCGTGTGTCTCTGCGGTTTCGGTTCCGTCCTCGGCCTGAAGGCTGCCAGCGGCC
>OMNW01010282.1:0-11813 GCA_900303245.1 Selene dorsalis
CAGTGTCTTCATTACGATAGAAGGTGTTTTTTCAAAGGTTGCAATAAAAGCTGAATTTTAAAAGTGTTAGTTGTTAGCACCCACTAACAATCAACCTTTCCCTATTAAACAGCATGACATGAAATATGATAATATGAAGTCCACTGTCAAAATTGCCCCATGGATAAATCAGGAGAATCGAGATCTTAGGAGAGCATGCAGAAGAGCTGAACTCAGGTGGAAGTACAGTAAATGATGGATTGATATGGAGCCTTGTTTTGGTATTCATTTAGTTTTATGATAGGCCAAACCTGATTCTCTTTTTGGTTGGAAACTGATACTGATTGTAAACTGATATACTATATATAGATGTAAAAGTATATGTGTATGAGGCACAACTTTAGAAAATCATCACAATCAGTGACATTAGTATTGCTCATTTTATTCATTCACAAGCGTTGTAGCAACCCATTAGCTCAGCTAAATGTTGCTAAATACACAAGTAAATAAAAAAATACACATGTATACAATGCAAATATACATAGTGGTACAGTGTATGGACTCAGCTCTAAACTCTGAATTTACTGATTACAAGTGACAACCAACAACAACAACAGCTAAAACATCACTCCACACAGAATGCTCTAAATCTAGTTTTCCGTGTCTTAAATGAAGTGTGAAGAGGACAGAACACAGGTGTCAATACAGCAGCATGAGACTAAACAGAGGAGCAAAGGAAAACAGCGAGAACATTTCAAAGAAATCAGTAAGCAATTATCTTCAAGATGTTTCTTTTGAAACATTTCGATACATTACTGCAACAAATATTAAGGCACTTAAACTAAAAAATATGCTTTCTTGCTGCCTTAAAATTCTAAGTTGTCTGAAGTTGTACTGCGTTGAAGATAAACCAGGACACATCTTGTCAGGGTGTCAGGTTTCACAAATTGTGATCTGTATCTGATTGTTATATTACAATTAAAAAAAAACAGTGTCTCCAAAAGAAGTTGTTTCATCAAATTTTCATCAAATCAAAAGTTTTCAAAATAAAATAAAATAAAAATAATTTGTCTTATATGTCTCTATCTTCCAATTGGAGGCATGGTTGTGTGTGAGAGTTGTATGTGAAATGTACATACTGGACAAATTTGTATAAATTTCATTTATCTTTTAAATAAACCTTGAAGTGATCAATTGACTACATCTTTCAACTCATAATTTTAAGTCACAAGATGTGAACTCAGTTCTGAAGCTGAAAACTAGCTATTTGTTGAAACAAACAAATACATCTATATACAATGAGCTGATGAATAAAGATGGGTTGATTTCACTAAATTACACTATGAGTTTTTACAGTTCTTCGGGTAAAGGAAACAACAGAGGAGGTACTTTGCAACTAGCTTTAAAGGGATTTGTACATAAAATAACAAGGGAGAATGGAAAACACTATTCAAGAGACCGATCAGTACAGAAGGCAAAAAAGATGGAGTGCATGGTGTTGTGAAATAATTCTGCAAACTCGGGGATAGTCAAACAGCATAGACATGGTATCACTGCGCCAAATGTATTGGCTGTACTGCACATGTGCTTGTTGGATTTCGAGGATCCCCCTGTTTTATTTGATGCCTACTCTCCCTTTCGCTGTGGCAACATTTGGGGAATGTCGCCGTTGCACCGTGCCTGTGGCTGCTCGTCCTGTCTGGCCGCGGTGGGCAGGGCGATGGTGGCAGTCTGTGTGTCAGGAGCCTTTTCACTAAGAGCAGCTTTTAAACTGGCGGCAAAGCTGTCGCCACTTCCAGCTGGAGCAGCAGGAGCGCCGCCCGGTGTGTTCGGGTCAGCTGTGGCCCCAGAGGCCCCAGAGTCCCCCTGTTCAGAAGCTCTGAGCCTCTTCATCAGGGTGGTCACTCTAACAGCTTTCTGTGAGGGATAAAAATCATGGTTAATGACACACAACAAAACCTTATCAGTCAATCCTTTCTCCTTGAGATGTAGTCAATACAGCAGTAAAACATATCAGGGTGAGCACTCTGAGGAAGGCCGGTGGCCACAACCTGTAAAGAATGATATATGGATGAAATATAAAGCTGTACAGAGTGTTGTAATATATGCTGACTCTTTGAAAAAACAAAAATAGTATAAAATCAATATAAATCAGATTTTAAAATTTTTTTACAGATATTTAGTCAAATGTCACGATTTTATAAATATACTTAAAACACTTTGATCATTAGGGTATATCAGTGTAAAACATTAACAAAAGAAATCTCAAAAAGGGAATAAAATGCAGACTAGTTCTGACCACCCCATCAAGAAAGTGATGAGCCGGAGCCTAGACGCCAAACTCTAAATATATACTGAAGCTGCAATAAACATTTAAATCATGAGTTTTCTGACTGAAATGCAGTAATACTGTACCTTCCACTTGGCTTTGGCAAAGTTCTTCGCTATTTGTGCACAAACTCCATCCTTGATGTTCTTGTCTGAAGCTGCATTTCCCGAAATCCTAAGAGAAGGACCAGAGGAGATGTTATTAGGTTTGTGGTTCCTTCACTTTAAGGGCCATAATTTGATTTACTTAAGTTTTTCTTACCATTCATGGGCTATAGCTTCCTGTGCAGTCAGTCGCGGGTCTTGGTCCACTTCCATCAAGGAGGCCACCAAGTTTTTAGCTGAAGAACACAGGAAACAACACACATTGATGTACAGTACATCATGCTTCAACTGTCCCACTGTAGTTACTTTATGTTTGAGTTCAATGATTACCAGAATCTGAAATGTCATCCCAGTATGGTGAATCAAATTCATAGTCTCCAGACAAAATCTTTAGGAAAAGGTTCTTATCACGATTATCAGAGTCGTCCTCATCGGCATCGTCGTAGAAGGGAGGGTTCCCAGACAAACTATTGAGTTGGTGATATAAGAACATGAGATAGTTCCCTGAAAATTGATCACTCAAATATACTTTAAGAAAAAAAGTATTTGTGAGCATGTTAAAGGACACCTACAGTATATACATGATGACACCTATGGCCCAGCAGTCCACAGGTCTTCCATATCTCTGCCTCCCAACCACCTCAGGAGCTGAGAGCAGAAACAAGCATTAAACATCCTGACGATATGACTTAGATTAACACATTATTTATCAGATGTGTTCATACTGTATGATTACAAACCTATCAGATTATCCCAGTCGAAAATAAGGAAACTGATCTACATGCAGGTGATTCAGCGTTATGCTACTTACCAAGATATTCAGGAGTCCCACATGGGTCCTTAATAAGACCATTTTCCAGTTTGGCCAAGTGAAAGTCACTGATAACGATTTTGGAGTGCTTCAAACGGTTAAAATACACCAAGTTCTCCAGCTGTGGGAGTAAAAAGAGAAAGGCTAACACAACTGAAAAAGAGCAGGATCTAAACATACATTGTCTCATGTTTTATAAGAGGTTATTGGCCCGTGGTGAAGTGCTGTTGTTTTTCACTAGGTGTCAGCAGTGTGATATACCTTCAGATTTCTATGGACGATTTTCAGGGAGTGCAGGTAGGCTACAGCTTCCAACACCTGCCTCATAACATTGCTGGTGTCCTTCTCTGAGTAGTAGCCTTGATCTAAGATCCAGTCAAAGACCTCTCGGCCTGTGGCGCTGAAGAGATGGGACAATCGGATGAAGTGTAATGTCACTTCTTTGTGAGAGAAATGTCAAATATACTTCACATGCTGAATAAAACATCAGCTTTGTATGAGCTGAGGAAGTACAGTGCACACCCGCCTGAGAGAGCTAGTTTTCTCAAGTGCATCCAATGATACTCACAGTTCCAGAAAAAGGAAGTACTCTTTCTTTGTTTCAAAGGCGTCAACCATCTGGAGGATGTTATGATGTTTTATCCTTTAAAGAACAGGAAAAGGAGAAAGACAGTAATAGGTGGGAGAGAACTGGTGGATTTAAATGAGGTTAAAATGAGCAATGAATAGAGTGAATAATGCAGTGCCATGTCAGACAGTCATTTAAAGTGATAATCCATGACTGTACCAGACTTGTTCATACTTTAAAATCCAGGATTATTCATCCATAATGATCTGAATCATTGAAACTGAATTGAATCAAGTAAACCATAAGGTGTGTTTTCCCTTTATTCCCAAATCATGACATCACATACTATAAGTCGGGTACTTTCTTCTCAGTGTCTTTTAAAAAACAGGACATTAAAATAGAAAGGCCAACAACACTTTATATTTTTGTTACAATTCAATTGTTACAATTTGTTAAAATTCAACAAGAAAAAACAAACAGTACGTTAATTTGTCACTTAATAATTTCAGACCTCCTAACCCTGTCTGTAGCACTCACACCTTAATGAGGTTCTTTGTAATTTCTGGAAAAGCTAATTAAAAATAAACAGCTATTATTTACACTTGATCAAATTCTGCATTTACAAGGAACGATCAGATCTGCACCAAGGCTACTTGAATACACAAAAGACAAACTTTTGCTTTGTCCTTGTCCTGACCTCAGGAGAAAATTTGCTGATCATCTGTGATTTGCCTCAGAGCTCTATAATGAGGAGCTTAAAGATTCACTCACATCTTTAAGATCATTATCTCATTCTTAGCAGCTTTCCTCACTTTCCTTCCATCCTTTTTGTGGAACTTTTTACAGGTGTACATTTTCAAGGTGTTCCTATCCTTTGCCCGGAATATCTCGCAGAACTCCTCTCTGTGAAGGAGACAGACATACATCATGTACATGCATCATGTGAGCAGGCAGTTTTATCTGAACTGATGGATTCACTGTACAGTGTCACAGCATAGTTGTACTCACGATTTGACGATTTGTCCGAGGTCATATTTGTCAGTCACCTCTGAGGGACTGTTATAATCCTTCTTCTCCCCGAGTGTCAGACAACCAAATGGCATGGCAGCTCGTGCCCGGTAGCCGGGGACTCTTCGGCCACAACACAACCTGTCAACAAAATGCAACATGTTACATTTGTCTAAGCAGCATCATTTAGATATGAAATGGATGTAAACACAAGGGAGCACCTGGAGCTGTAGTCTGACTTATGAATGTCATAAAAATGATGTTAGTGTAAGCATTTTGTTGTACAGGTTGCTTTACAGAGAAATAAACGGTATCATTAATAACAGCAGCACAGATGGAAGAAAGTGCTGCACAGTGACAGCACAGGATAACACAAGATGAACACAGTAAATCAATGCACACATTCGCACGGAACGGTTTGGAAACTTGATTAGTTCTTTTTCTCTGAAACCTTTCTGGTCATACATCTGAGAGTAGCTAAAGCATAACTGAGCTTGTGGGAGCAAATGATTTCAAATTACCAGGAGGGCAACATAACAGAGAAATGATATTTTCTATTAACATAATCTTCTTCAGTGAACTCAGACTGCCAGACTTGTTTCTCTCCACTCTGCAGTGAGTCAGCCCTGTTCTGCAGCAGCAGTTGCAGCATCATTTATCCGTGTGTTTTATGACAGTGGAGAATATTCAGATGGACTTGACCCTGAGCTGCTGCTGTAACTTCTGTCTCCTTTCTGAGATATTTTGAAAGACTATTGAAAAGTGAGAAAGCCATTATCTTGCCAGGTATAAAGAAACAAATATGGAAAAGTTATGTGTCTTCATTGCAGCTAAAGTCAGCTCTCCTGACACCAACGCTTGCAGCATTCATTCTCACACTTAAACATTTCTACATGATCATATGAGATGTTCTGATTAATACAGTACAGTTACAGCAATTGCTGTAAGTGAACATTTCTTATGAATTCCCTATGAAACTCACTGATTAGCAACACTGTCCACAGTGGACTGTACAGGCAGACGTGTTACAGGGATGGACATTGTTGGACAGTAACAGGTAAATGACTGATGGCAGACCATCCTAATGTCTGCCCTGTGGCTTAAATACCGCTGACCACTGTAACACGACAGACAACTGCATCGCCACAACTGCAGGATGAATCACTGCACAACTGCACAACAGAACATTTCTAATGCAGGCAACAAAAAGCCCAATAAATTAAATTCAGCCACATCAAGTCCTTTGACACATTTCTATGCCAGTTTCACAGCCTGCCTCCATAACCCTGCTGCTTTTTTTTTTTTAAACATGAATATTTCTAACACTGGGTAATTTGCTTTTACATGTTTTTTTCCCTTTCTTTTTTGAGCAAAAAGGATTTTGTTGTTGCATCTTGTGTTGTTTTTAATTATTAAATGTCTGTTTAATGATTTTCTTTAACTTAGTTACCAGTACATAATTAAAAAAGTGGACTTTTTTATAAATATATACAACTTTGTCTCACAGTAACATGAATTGTTCCAGCTGCACAAAAGAATAAAGAACACATTCACCACAAGCAGCTTCATGTTTTACTGGTGATAGTTAAGGATGCCTGTATGGAAAACAGACTCTTTTTTTCCTTTCTTTTTTTTTGGCAGGCCTCACAGGAGAAATGGCAGCCAGCACAGAAGAGTGGGAGTGGATAAACTCTGGCTGAGTTGCTGTCTGGAGCCTCAGTAAAGAAGACCCTACAGAGGTTTGTCTCAGTCACAGCATCTGTAGCAAAACAAAGACTCTTATCAATATAAACCAATGAAGAATCTGAAGAATGCTATCATTACAGCTGTGGTCCGTTAATATTATTGTTTACGAGCAAGACAAAAAAGAAATAGAAGACAGGCTGTGCATGTTGTCCGTAAGGGGACTCATTTCCTGTGATCCAGTCCCCACATATCACCTCATGCAAACTGCTTGGATATTAGTAAAAAGAGTCTTTTCCACTAATGCCCCATGATTTAGCTTCTTCCTTTTGACAGATTTCACATCTGATGGATCACTGTCATCTGTCTTTTATCCTTATACTGAAATATAAAAGATAATCAGTTTCATTTCCAGTTCCATTTGAATACAGTCCTGTACACAGTTGTGGTCTGTGTTGCAGGTTTTCTCTCTCCTACAGTCAGATGGTTGTTACATTACATGATATGTCTGCATGTCAGTGTGGGTGTTTGGCAGCCTAATAGCACAGATTCATAACACTTTTAATAATTTGATCTAATTTTTTTCTTTTATGCTTGATTTTTATTTTCATTCCATGTTTTACTCTAAAACACTTAGTAACTTTGTGCTTTTCAAAAAAGACGTAATTATCAATAATCATAATAGTTATTATCATAACTTCACTGGTCTTGTTCCAGCTACAGGCCTTTGTTGAATGCCATATATATTTTTCTCTGCCTATAGCTCCACTGCTTACTCCCTGTCAGGGTTGGGAAGAAACTGGACCTGAATGCAGACACAAAAAACTCAACAAAAAGTAATTCATTCAACAAAGAGGGGCAAAAACAAAAAAACTAAGTATCAACAAAGACGTCAACAGGCCTAAGTCTCGGACAAACACCCAAGAGTAATAATGGGTCTAATGCAAAGTACAACAGAAAATAAGAAAATTCAAAAGAAATTCCAAGCTACAAAAGACAAGGAAATGAAGTCACTAGGAACATGATCCTACACTCCACACTGGAGGGACAAAGTGAAAAGGGGACTGAGGTAGACAAGATGAACTGGCAACAGGAGGGTAGAACATGGAACAGGGAAGTATGAGTACACACACAGAGGGAAGACAATAGAGACACAGGTGCAACACATGAGGGGCGGGGCAGGCACTGATTAAGGGGGGAAACACAAGATGGCAGGAAGATGGCAAGAGATCTTTCAAAATAAAACAGAAAAACCACTACACAAAACCAGGGACATGACAAAATCAAATAATAAAGACAAAAATAATTAAGACAAAAAAGGCCCGACATTGCACTCACACAACATGATAGCTTCAAATTTCAAAATTCTTATTCTTATGAATTATTTGACACTGATAATGTTACACTTTACTAAATGGCAAACAAACAAAAAAATAGGCTCTCCAACCTTATAATCAGCAGTGAAGATTTGAAGCATAGAGCCATTTTCTTATGCAACCGTATTGCTTACTGGCAAATGAAACAAAAAACTTTGTGTAGAAGAGCACCTGCCCCGAAACATAGAGGCTAACTTTGAGTAGCCAGAAGAATTGATAAGGATTCTACTCAGGACAGTGTTTTTTCCCCTGGAAGTATGTACAGGTAAAAAAAAAAAAAGAAAAGGAAAAAGAATACCACAAACATTTTTTACTGCAGTACTCGCCCAAACAGCAGACAACATCATGCATGCCAGGCAGAGTTAGGGGGCTGTTGTGAGACCATTTAAAGCAAATATTAGACCTCAAAATGAATCTTTGATCCCGACACCTGCTCTTGGAGGCCTGATTCACAGCGCACCAAACACTAAAAAGGATGCACGACAAGTCAGTCAGAATTTCTTGTGCACTTGTTTTTCCCCTTTTCGAGGCAATCTTAAAGATAAAAGGCTGTTCTCCTTCACCAGAGGAAGAGGAAAAAGATAGAAGGCACTTGACTATTGCTGAATCAGAGGACTTTTATCTCTTCCTTTTGAAAGATCTGAATGAAGTGTTCTTCATTAATGGGAATGTAAATGCTTTTTCGAATCCAGATTGGTCCAGAGCTCAGTGCTGAGAAAACCTCACTGTGGACGCTCAAGTCTATGTCCAGTTGTATGAGGATGGTAATGGAGAAGGTAAAAGGCCATACAAATCATAATGCATGCAAGCAACTCCATGCTTTCTTACAAGATGGTTTAATTAAGATTGAATTAAGGGAATAAGGCTTTTGATACTTTAGGTTTAGGGAGATTTCATGGCTGACCACATTGTATTGTATTGTATTATATTATATTATATCATAATTTGACAAGAATGACAGGAATATGAGAAGTACAATGCCCTAAAGGCACTAAAGAGTTTGACATTATCGATGTACAGAAATGGTTCTTCATTCATTCATTCATTCATTCATTCATTCATATGTTAGTGATTTCTCCTATCACAGATCTAATTTTGATGAATGATAACAAAGGATGAGGGATGCACTATGTTCCAGCTGTTGTAGAACTACACTGACCAACCTGAGGGGAAATGTTGGCACTGAAAGTAAAAAAAAGCTCAACTCCAACACCTCTCTGACCCTGTAGGCTCAGTTTTAACACATGGGGATATGAGGGGTCTCAGCATCATGATCACTGGCGTCTGATCTGGCAGTTGAAAACGGCAATAATTAGTTTTTATCACATTCACAATTCAAGTCATCTACATCAGATTAAGAGGAACAAATTTCACTATTAAATACTGTTCCAGCTGTTACACTGTCAGCCAAAGTGGGACATTTTGACTACAGCTAAAATATGTTTTAAATATCTCAGACACTCCTACTCCAACCTCCCGAAGGCTTGATGCATTTTGGCTTTGAGTTCCGACATTAAGTAACACAGTGAGCAGCCTGATGGGGATGCTACACTTAAATTTCACATGTTTAAAGCCTGAACTCATAACTGGGTGACATATTTAAATCCATATGTCAATTTCATTCATGTCATGAAGTGTAAGGTCATGAAAGTGTGAGACTTTCTCATAATTAATAATCTAAAGGCAGACTCAATTAAAGCTTTTCACACTAATCCTAATCCTTAAAACTCACACACCTACTGAGTCGTGCTGCCCAGCTGAGATGAAAACTGGATGATGTGTTAAGAGTTTGGTATAGGTCCTGAGGCAGACTTTGTTGGCGTCAAATGGGAAGTAAGTATATGTGTGTATGTGTGTTTGTTTGCAAGAGTGGGAGAAGGATTTGGGGGCACTGGGAAGCACAGTCCATCTCAAGTTTAAATTTTCTGTCAAATTACTGGACGGAGCTGCAGCCTCCAGACTAGATATGTCGTGTTGTTATCATTTTTCAAGTTTTTTTTATACCCTTTATAAACATGGATTCACACAAGGGGCCTTTTTCTAAATAAATCATTTTCCATGTTGCTATTTCAGGTTTATTGGTCAAAATCATGTCAGACGGTGGCAGCGGGCCAGAGAGAGCTGTGGATTTGGCCACAGTCGAGCCTCTTCAAAGGGGGAGGCTTGGTGACAGGGGGCAGATGGTGGTGACGTTGTCTGAGACAAATTTTAAATCCTCTAATGCCTCATTTAAGATCTGAATGCCACTGGTGCTGGCTGCGAGCACGAAGACCACTTTTACACCTTCATTATATCAGAGGGCGAACACAGGGTATAGAGACGTGTCCTTTTTGTCCAGAGAGGTGAAGAAAGAAAAAAGTATTGATGGGCATGAATAGCTCCTCTTTTGTTGCTTGGTTCTGTTATGCATTGAGTCAACCATTCATCTCTTCTTCAAGCATCGCTGGCTCATCTGACCAGTTTCTTCTGATGTTGTTTTGTTGCCATGGTTACCAAGTGCTCCAGTATGCACCATGGTACTGCTTGTACAGAATAGCTCTCATCCACATCGCCACCCAAGACCACTGCCACTTCATGTGACTGAAACTCCATTTGCTGGACATGGAAGTTTACTGATCAAAATCCACCGGGGCAGCGACCAAACTAATCACAGTGAATAATTACTCTATTAACATTCATTTTACCACCTTCATCAGAAAACAGTGTGAGTCCCGGCTACCTCAACTTAATTAACTCCAGCTGAACGCCCAGTGAAAGACACCACAGCACAGGTAACACATTCACTGCAGCATGAAGCCTGTTACATAAACCAGTGGCTTTAACTCTGTTTCAGTAAATCTTTTAAACAATCAATGCACTGATGATCTTTTCACTGTTTCTCAGGAGAAGCCATCTGGACATTTACAGCTATTAAAAAAAATGATGGTTCTTTAAGACACTTATTCATGCAGGTACGTATCTGTTTTTTTCCCCATCTCTGTGTATTTTTCAGTAAATATACTTCATAAATCTTACACTTTATTTCATTTCTAAATGTCAGTGACTCATTATACTACTCTATTTGTATCATGATGTGTCCGCGAACACTCTACAAACTGTTTCTGCTCTGAGTGTGCTCCTACACAAGATTCACCATCAGATCGGTCTGTTCTTAACTGTGCAGCCTGGGCTTCCCAAACTTTTTTTTCTGCATAGCCCATATAGTAGGCTGCTCATGTGATGCCTTTGGTTCGATCAGAATCAATTTCCCCAGTTGAGATGACATGGACCATCCTTGCAAATGAGGTCCATGCACAAGTGTATGGTGTATTCAGTGAAGGACAAGCTCGTGCACAAGCACTTTTACCTCCTCGTGGGGTGTATCATGAAGTGGCGGTTTGAACACTAGCAACTAAGTGTGTATTGCAAATCACAGGATCGTTGGGTATGAAATGATGACAAACAGTGACAAGCAGGCAGGGACACCGCGAGACTGTGAGTCTGTGAAAATGTGAATTCAAGAAGTGCTGCAGTCTGAGTGCAACAAGAGCACGCCTTATGTAAATCTGAGGCGCAGTTGGAGCCTTTGTAAACTATACTACATGAATCTGATATATGTGACTGAACTTGCTGAGCACCCCATAATGAGCAGGAAGAGAAAGTTATAACAGCAAAAAAAAGAAAATAAAAAAAGGAATCAATTAAACAAACAGGTTCCAGGTTATTATAGGCTGGGAATGTACAGACAAGCTGAGAGTTTAGGCTGTATACCTACAGGATCTGCGCATCACTCGGACTCGCTGATGCTGCAGCTGAACAGATCGCATGGAAACTATCCTGCAGGTTTGTGATACCACGCGAGCATTGTCTGCTGATAATCCCAGCCAAACGTGTGATCGATGCAAAAGTTTCAGAAACAAATGCTGCGTCCCGTGCTTCAATGTGTGAAAAGGACAGAGGCTGAATGACAAATCTC
>OMNW01010282.1:12511-43141 GCA_900303245.1 Selene dorsalis
AACACAACGTATTCCCCACACACATCCATCCCCTCACTCACATCATTATCGATGTGTGTGTTGATTGGATGTTGGGATGTGTTGCAGTGCTTATTTGAGATTAGGAGCAACCTTTATTTCCCTCCTGTTCCATGAGAGTGAGGGAGAGCGAGGCCTGGAGTAAAAAATCAGTCCTAGAACGAGCTTAGACTTCACATTTGATTAGGCCCATTGTAGGTTCACTACAAAAGTTGAATCATAAAGATGATAGTGGCCATGATGTATAGTGGAGTCACACACCTGTTGGTCTAAAGAAAAATGCACATTAACCATGATCCAGTGACAGCTCACAGGATCAACCTCTCTACGAACAGCGAACAGCTGATGGTAGACAGCTCTGCTGATTTTGACGCACTGTGCTGCAGAATCCACTTCTATACTCTCAGTCGATGCAGGCCTCTTCAAAGTGTGAAACGCCAACCTGCGGAGAGGCAGAAATCCCACAGTGATCGACTGAGACGAAGCGCGAGTGAAACCAAACGATCTCAGCAGCACTCACCTGCTTTACTGGGCTCCCAGCCAGCAACAGTTCTATCTTTAAAGACAAGGGAGATCTTCTTGATGTGTTTGACTGGATCCCAGAGGCCAACAAGTACAGGCTACTGTCTTAATCTGTTATCTCTGGTTGCCCGCTGGTTTCTGATGCGATCTCGTCTCATAGTATCTGTGATGGATTGAAGTGAGTTCAGATCTCTGCTGCAAGCTGATCAGTCAGACCAGAAATAACCTGGAACCAGGGAGATGGAAAGTTATAGGCAGTAATGCAAAAAATGTCAGATTAATAGTACATGGACTGTCTCTCCTCCCCAGAGCTGATAAATAACATAAAAGATGTGGGAAGTCTGAGTAGAGAGCTGTCCATTTCTACCAGGTGATATCTGTGTAAGGCTCAAGCCCCTGGAGGAGATGTGAAGTGAGTTAGAGACAACGCTGACACCCTTTCTGTCAAATCACTGTTGGAGCAAAGTGACATCCTCATCCTCTTCACTTTGGAAACTTCCTGTCTTTGTCACATCAACATGTTTGGTGTGAAAATGTCTGGAGGCAAGACGGCGTAAACGATATTTTCTTTTCATTCTCATTTGTCTTTCAAATCTCTGAAGTTCCTTGCATGACTCCCTAAGCTTTTCGTCTTTATGCAGAGTTCTCTGCATGCGGCAAACACCGATCTGAAGATAACTGATCTGACCATCGGCAATACTTTCCAATTATGTTCAGGTATACAGAGGATCTGTGGGGATTTTAGCTGGTAGGCAGCTCTGGCTTATGTAACAGGAGTGTCTCTTTCCTAAAATGAGTAATGCCGCTAAAAGGCCATTGGGATAACAGGAAAGAGAGCGGTGGAGCATCTTTAACCTGCTCCCCCACCTACCCACAAAGCCACCTACTCTCTCTTCTGACTCCCGGTATCACATGGCTCTCCAAAACTCAGGTTGTCTGAGCAGAACAAGTTGTGCTGTATCATAAATCTGAGTCCTGGAATCCCGTGTATCATTGTCATTATTTCAGAGTGGGAGGTTTATAATCCTCCTCAAATCTCAAATCTCCTCCACTGCAGGAGGGAGTCAATCACCTCCATGTCAGCTGTCTGAAAGCGTCTTCCAGGCCTCAATCTGAGGTACCAAACCAGAATTGATGGGGAGAGATAAATGCTTAAAGCTAAGAGCACACTTTGGAAATATAAATATAACCCCAGTGGTGCTGTAGCAACAGTATAACAAAAGCATCTGTTCAACAATAGTAGAGAGGAGGTGGGGAGGTTTAAAAATAGAGCTCAGGTACACCCTAGATTTGGATATTCTGCAGATAAAAAGGTGAAGTATCTTCGTTTTAAGAGACACCCCAGAGTGCTGAGACTCAAATATACCAGGAACAAATCATAACTCACAACATGACAGCAGGGCACTTTCCATCAGTGCATGTATATTTAGGAATTGGTTACTCTTCTGTAAAATATGCATTAAAGCCATATGCACAGCTCTATGTGTGTGTGTGTGTGTGTGTGTGTGACATAATAGCTATATTGTCATAGACCTGCACCATTTGGTGCGCTGTCACCATAGTAACAGCCTTGTAAGGGATATGGATATTGCCATGTTTGGTGCCATTTGAAAGAAGAAGAAAAATAGTAAAGCCAGTTTGGACCAACAAATCTCACACCAGACAACCTCAGACCTCGGATCATTTTCACACCTGTGACACCACAGCTTTTTTTGAAATGTGACGACTATTGATAGATTTTGATAGAAATGCTTAAAAAAAGGATGTGGAATTTGGATCTGTATTTGTAGGCCTATCTCAGATCTCACACTCTGCCATTCATCAGTAGTTCTTCTGTTGCCTTTCATTTGGCACAGTTGTAATTCAGTAATTCTGTTTATCTCAAAATTTTAAGTTGTGCCACAAAATCTGCTGCCTTGCATTGCCACTCACCTACATGTGTATTAGATGGAATTAATTCTCAAACAGTGATTGTCTCTGTCTGATGAATAAGAAACTGGTTACAGCCAAATCACTGTAGCTGTTTCAGCGATGCAATACACAGGACCCATGTATGTCATCACTTATTAGTCACTGCTCTCTGTTTTTTGGCTTTTGTATTTCAATGGAGGTTTAAATAACTGATAAAAAAACAAGAGCCTTTCTCATTCCCTCCAATCACTAAAATTGCCTGACGGAGTCTATTCCTCTAATGTGATTTATATCAGTTGTAATTATCCACAGGAAGGCTATTTAGTCTGTCGTATGGCAGAGGCATACGCAAAAGTGGAACCTGCGTCACAAAGCTCGCAGGCAGTATCTCACTGTGCTTCTCTAAAACTACTCAAGGCTGCACTGCTCATCCTCATGTTACCATGGCTGCATCTAGTTAATCCAGCATTTATAAGTCTATGAATGGACTCGAGTGACTCGCCTGCCTCACAGTTTCACCATGTCTGTCTTCTCATCTGTATCTTCACAGCATTTCAGACTTTGTGGGTTTTGTTTATGTCACACTGCATTTCTGTGCTGCTTTATATTGTGAGCAAATCACAAAGTGGGAAACACTGTCAGAAATATCACCGTTGGCACCTCTGCTTCAGAGGTGGACTCTATTGTAGCAGATATATTATATGAACAATAAAAGGCAGAAACCCACCTGAGCAACAAAGGATGAGGTGTACAGCAAAGTCAGCAACAGTCACATGCATCTTACACTGTCTCAAATGTAGAAATGCATGGTTGTATTTAAAAGAGAGGAGAATGAGACACATTCCAGGTAATATAAGTTGGTAAAAAAAAAAAAAAATCATATTCCATTGGCAGATTTTTTCTTTCATAGTTTTAAGTAATTGGATTTCTTTTCTATTTGGCAGTGTGGGATTGGCTCTGTGAAGAAGTTCTGACCAAAATATTTTTCTTCTCCACAATCCTGTACTCATCTTGTAAAAGATGAGTCAACTTATAGTTCAGTTCAGTTGTCATAGAAACCAAAGCCAATAGTCACAGGGTCTGTGTTGGAAACTTTTGAAGGGTTGAAACATGCTTCTCACACACGTCACAAGCGGAGACCTTGACAGCTATAACAGCAGTAAGAAAAGAGCCCCGGTCATATAATAGGACATTTGAGCAACATGCACATAACTTTGTCAGAAAATGAGTCATCTAACAGTTTTAGCCAGAAGAAATCTGTTTTTCTTTTAAAAAAGGAATATTACTATTACTGAGTGGGCTTTGTCTGTTAAATGAACTCATGAACAAACAAGCATCAGAATAAAGGTCAGTATCAAATAGATCAGTCTGACATTTTTGGCTTGACCACAACAGATGGGCCAGCACTCAGAGACTGACTGACTGAGTTAGATTTTGCTCTTATAAAATGATTTGGCACAAACAGAGCTCTCAGCAAGACGGTTGTGGGTTTGATTCCCGGGCCTGGGGCCTTTGTGGGTGGAGCTTGCATGTTCTCCCTATGTCTGAATGTGTTCTCTGAGGCCTCCTCGCACAGTCCAAAAACATGGACATTGGTGGATTGACGACTTTAAATTGTCCATTGGCATGTGGATGTGTGAATGTGAGTGTGTGTCTGTGTGTTGTTTGCCTCTATATGTCAGCTTTGGAATAGACTGGTGACCTGTCCAGGGTTTGAGCTGCCCTGCCCTCACCCTATGTCAGCTGAGATTGGCTCCAGCCCCCCTGTAACCCTCAAAAGTGTTGAAAAGTCGTAAGACCAAAGCAGCAGTATACACATGGATCTGAAGTGTGAACAAACTCTTAAAGACTAAATCATTTAGCCAGTTGGAGAAGTCATGCGGATTTGGACTGTTTCTGGCTCCGTAGATGGAGGGAGGCACGATGTCACAGATGATACCCTCACACTTCAAGTAGAACATTTGGTGCTCTCTCAGGTTACCATAGCTACCACAACACAGCAAGACCAGATGTCCATAATGTTGATCTGCTTGTAACTGCTGGTGCATACATGATTCCTGTGTGAAAGCCAACAACAGTCCATAATGATCACTTCATTGTGAACATCCCTGGAGACAAATGAGATAATGGTGAAAAAATATTATGTAACCTTGTCCCTTTTCTTTTCTTTTCTTTTCTTTTTTGGATTTTCTTTTCTTTTCTTTTCTTTTCTTTTCTTTTCTTTTCTTTTCTTTTCTTATTTTTTAATCACTCTTAATACTTAGAAACAATCTATAGTTTGGTTTACTCTGTCATTAGGTCATACTCTTGGGATAAAACAACAACAATAAATTACTTAGTGTCTTTCAAAGGTCTCATATCCCTGTAATTACTGTGGTGTCTCTGCTCATGTGGAAAGGCAATTTATCTCTGAGTCCTCTTGTGCTAACTCAGAGGTTATGGGGCTGCCTTTGGGTCTGCACTGGCACTTAATCACTCTCATGAAAAGTCTTTTCTTAATTGTTGCAGGCTACAGATTGCACAATACTACTATGTTACACCTCTCTGTGTTGTATGCTGATTTTAATTGCAAAAACAGGGACAGGGTTTTTCTAAAACATGATGAAAATTTTAATTCTACTTCGTCTTTGATATGTGTAGATCAAACTTACACGATACTGATCTAGGAATATTGTACTTTTATTGATGCCATATTTAACTCATTAACGTGTTTTGATGATTTCCATGATTTCACCTTCCACAAAACTGATTACTATCATCATGACTGGCATAATTCAATGGTCACTATCCACTACTTCAACAAAAAATTCCCTTTTAATCAATAAAGAATTCCCATCAGCCCAAATTTGAATACTTCTTATTTTAAAGGTATTTCCGCATCTAAAACAGAAAATCATAAAATTAATTTACATACTAACTATTTAAGCAAACTGAAAAGATTATAGATATATTTGATTCCTTGCAGGGATCAGGGTGGTGCTCGTTCTCCTGTGACATGCAGGTCACCTGTCTGCCCACTATGGATACATGTAATTCTGTGAGTTAGTAATAGAAAGAATACATGCATTTATTTATACCAACAATGAAGCATTCACTTTGAGGCACATGAAGTATAATAATTCTTGAATTAATCATGGGAAGGAAGTATTCAGTGTTGAATGAATGTTTTTGTGTGTGTGTGTGTGTGTGTGTTGCTCTTCCTTTTATTTATTCCCCTGATACAAACAGACAAACATGGAAATTATGAATAGATTATAAAACATGCATAAAGCAGTTTGCTAATTTTCAACCATATCTCTGTCCCTTCCTACACACCACCGGTATCAAATGATGGTTGTCATAGCAACAGGCTCACAAGCCACAACAGGGCTTTTGGAAGACAAATTCATATCAGCATAACAGAAAATGTCTCTTATCCACACAGACCTGTCTAAACTTGACTGACCAATGAGAGCTAACCAGGACTGAGTTTCACCTCTGTCATTTACTTGACTGACTTTCTGTGACTGACTCAAATCCAAGTGCAGTGTAGTTTTATGTGGCATTTTAGGGATGTGTGGCATGGTGAATCAGCGGTTTGCATGACAACAGCATGGGCCTGTGTGCAAATGGGCCCTGGGTAACTGATGTCTGTCTGTGTCCATAGGTTTCTTTAGAGTGATCTGGTTTTGCAGAGGAGAAAGAAGAACTTGGAGCTTCAGCACCTGATAGTAAACCATACAAGAGGTAAAAGGTGACTGCTGTGAATGTGGGTGAGCCTGATTTAACTTTGGTCACCTGATGCATTCGCTGCTTGCTGCTTCAGCTTGATGATCCTTCATGTAACTTTAAAAGAAAAACTTTGCAGCCACATTTCCATGCCATCATCATCATATGACCATTTCGATGTTTCATACATGTATTATTTGAATGAGGACTTTAACATATTAAACCAATACACGTAATATAGGTATTTTTCCAATATTATGCAACCCCCACCTTCTGGCCATGTATATGCCATGTATTAATGTCTGGATGCACCATTGTTGTCTAAGCTGTATGGATATGATTGAGTCTCAAATGAGATTGATGTTATAGTCACAGGTGTGAACATTTTCACTCAGTATGCATGTGCATGATGATGACACCAAATGGCTGCGTGTTTTGTCCGTCCATTTCAGTACACTCTGAAACCCACCGCATACTGTTGAGCTGCTTCCAGAAGCTGGGGCCTGGTGTGAAACTAAAAACTTGACAGAGTCTCAGCAAATGTTGAAGTGTGATTCTTACAAAACTGTTGCCAGAGGGAAAAAAAAATGTTGCTGAGGACACTGGCAAAGAAGGAACTACTTAAACACTTGTTAGCGACTATTAGTTGGACATTTGAACACGCTGTAAACTCTAATTTCCTTATTTACTGGTATGTACAAAATGTTATTAGGGGTAGGTATGTAGAATCTTTTCCATCTCTGCGTAGATAATAATAGGTCTAAATCTGGTCGTGTAAAGCAGACTGAACTATATCTAGTGAGGGATCTAATAAAGTAGCCTATGCTGTTTGTTGCTGAATTGTCAAATGTGTCCTCATGCAACCTTCGTTAATGGTATTAACCGAATGCACCCCTGCCATCATACTCACTCAACTTCAGCTGCATCTGGTTATTTAAAGGTAGTCTGGCTGGCTCTCCTGCAGGCAGTGAACACCAAACACTGCATCAAACAGCCCGATTTTGTGGGACTTTATAGCAATGAAAAGCTGTCAGAGTGCCACAAGTATGACTCACCTGGATTTTATCCTATCACCCAAAAATACCATGGACTGAAACAGTATCTATAAACAACCAAACCAATTTCATCAGTAGGTATAGAATTATAATGCAAGCAAAACTGTGAAGATGTGAGCACATTATACTGTATATATTCAATTATAATGCTTTAAGCATTCATTTGCTTATAATAGCTTCCACAGCTAAAAGTGTCCAATCACCGACAGTTGATGAAGTTGTAGCTCATTAAGCTTCCCATTGTTGAAACTTCCCAGAAAATACAGTGTTAACATTTGAATCCACCTCCATAGGATTTTGTGTTTGATGGTCTGTTTTTTCTGAGGAGGGGAAGTGGATACAGGGAGCTTAGTTTATCCCAATCTGGAATATGGCCAATCAATTTTTAAAAATTCTCAGTTGATAAAGACGTGTCATTGTCAGATAGAGCTATTGTATGAATTTGATTTTCATTCAGGGTTTGTGTTGAACATTGTGTGTATGAATGATGTGGATGTGTGTTGATCTGCTGTCATTACAGTATCTACCCAAGAGATTAGCCACTGTTGTAATGCAGTCCAACAAGAAACTTACAGCCTTCCTGCTGCAGGTACAACATGTTAAGCCTATGATCCCACTCAAATCTCATAAGAGGAGTCATGCAGGCTGCTTTACAATAATTTCTTGTTGAGTTTTAGATTTTGACTGGCTGGACATAAACACGGTTGTGTCATTTACAATGACTGAATATAAACTGGAAAGAAAAACTGTGAGGACAACAAAGGGTTATACATAATGTAGCAAAATACACATGTGGAGCAGTGGAGCATTAACAGTTTATATTTAGAGTTGTGTTTGTTTTATACATCAGTCAGAGAGGAACACACTGTTTCTAACACTACCCTCTGTGAACACACATTCCTATGGTTACATGTGCAGTTTAATGGTACCACATCATAGTATGAAAAATTCATAAACATGGCTGTTGATGAAATTTGTTTCATTATTAATGCAGAAGTGAGTTGGTATGTGGAAAAAACTGCAGTTCCATCACACCGGATGAGAAGCTGTATATAAGAACAAGTCTGTAGTTATCTTAATATGGATAATATATTGTGTTTACAATATGACTGCAAAGTGTGAATTGTTAAGTTACAAAATGCCACTCACTGACAACAAGGGGATGGTGAAAAAATCTTATGAAGTACAGGTAGCTGCCTGATGTGGCCTCATTGCCTCCAGGCACATGAAATGCTCCGCAAATTTGTGTTTGCCTTTCAGTCTAATCCCATCTGTGGAGACATTCACTGAGAGAGCAGAGAAGGGAACAAACATAACGCTTCTCTCCATCTGTGACCTCCCAGCTCTTCATCCTCCCTCTGAACGCAGTGCAACAATGGAGAAGAGCAAGGGAGAGGGAGGTGGATTGCCTCACTATTCAGGTATCTACTGATGGTGCACAAGCTCAAGGATAACATATTCAATACACAGAACAAAAGTGTGAGAAAGGCTTCAAACCAGCATGCAGATATTTGCACAAGAAAGTATGGAAAGAAACTTAAAGAAACATGGTGATTAAAGAGTGTAAGCTTATGAAAGTGATATTACCATGCTATAGGCTCGAGCTTTTCTTTTTTTGCATTTCTCAGAAGAAGAGAAGAGAAAAATGGCAACATACTTATATTATTTACAACTTATTTGTTACATATTGTAGCATTTTATACCAAGACTCAACAGGAAAATACTTACATTTGACTAGTCAAATAATTTCTCCTTTATTGCATTCTCATATTTTCCCTCCCTGCCTCCCTCTGCAGACTTTTTTTTTCCCACCAACATCTTGAAAAGCTGAGAGACCTTGAGCGATGCTGAGAAACCTCAGATTGTGAATACATACACAGCCCATCTCAAAAACCTGCATGTAGATGTTCAACAGCAGCGAATCAGGTAAGTTTATTTATTGAATTTCATTCTTATTCCTCAGGCTGTTTTATACCAAGTGGTGCAATGCAGAGCGTCTCATGCCATGATTTACAACAAAGCCAACTGCTCGCTCATTGACCGCCTAAGTTCAATCACGACACAGATGAATCCCAGACAGAGAGCGTGAATGGATATTTTAGCAGAGTTCTGTCATCAATCAGATGTGACAGGGTTGGTGATCCTCTGCTCCCCAGCTCCCAGCCTCATGTGGGATATCCACACTGTTTTCAATATGCTTAATGTGTTACTGATTGTCTCTACAGTATGTAAACTCTCCATAGCGACTATAGTCAATAAAGAGGAATGGAGTGGTCATACATTTTCCTCACTCAGCTCACTGTCAGCTCATCCAATCTGGCAACACTCACGTTTGTCACTTTAAAGCCACTGGCACATCCTTACTTGTCACCATAGCTCCTGCAAAAAAATGTCCTTATACACCATGTGTCCACAGTCAAAACCAACTGTGCAAACTGGCTGTTTTCCTTGTGTTCTTCCATCCGTGGAGCACAAATCTGTGTAAAGTTTCAACAGAAAATCAGTAGCCAGGCAGGACTAGCTAGTTTTTGTCCTCTTCCCTAGTTTGAACCTCGCTGCAAAACCACGGCAGGGTGAAATGAAAGTGTAAAATATTCATAAATATATACACTTGAAGACAACAAAAGGAATTTTAGACCAGACCCTTTAGGGGTCTACTGTCAGGGCAGCTCACTGAGCTTGTGATGGGCTGTGTGTGAGTGTGTAAGTGGGGGAGGAGCATGTCTGGTGCTTTTTTGAATGAATAGAGCAACTGACAGTTGGTATAGGAGTTTCCTTCTGAGAACCAGGCCTTTCATTGATCCATCAGTGATGGGTTCAGTCAATCCCCGGGTCATTATTTGCCCCAAATCGAGGCAAACATGAAAGGGTATTTTTATTTGTGAAGTTGATTTGCTCCTCACAGGCACTCAGGCTATAGGTGTCATGTCAACCAGTTTATCACGACTTGGATTTACGTCACATTCACATCGTATCAGAGTGGCTGTGTTGATCTATTTCTGGCTTTAACATGCAAGTCCCCTGCTTTACAGTGCAAAGCCAAATGAAATCACAGACTCTGTTTAAGCTGTGCAAAGTATAAAGACGCTGATTTGACATGTGGTAAAATCAATACATTCTCAAGGAATATTTTAGTTCTTTTTGTATCAAAATTAAGTCAGTCAACACATTTGTTAATCCACAAGTGAGCACTCACTTTTTCAAAGAGTCATGGTCAAAGCTGAACAAAACAATTTGATGCCACTTCCTTTCTTCCTTCCTTATTCTCAAAGCTGATGCATTCGTCTCTCATTTAAATTTTGACTTCAGTGCCAATGTCCTTTTTTTTAATGTCAAGCACTGGCAAATGAATGGCAAATGAATCAGGTGACACTATGAAGAACACAGACATCTAGTGAGAGACCAGCTTTAAAGACTTAAAGCTATGTTGTTGCATCTGAAAGCCTTTGTATCTGGCTGCCCACAGAGCTGAGGTGTAGGTATTTGTTGTGTTTCTCCCTCACTGTGAGTTCATGTACAGATCATTAAATTTATTCATTGCTCTATACCCTTCTTCCCCAAACCTCATCTACTCTTCATCACCTGCAGTCAGTAGAAACTCCTTCAGTTTCTGTATTTTCACAGATCTACAATTGACCACTAACCACTGATGCATAACACATTTTATATTTGCCCCTGTTACAACAGGTGAGTCTCTTCTGTCACTATTGTTCTCAGCAGAAAAAAAATCCATGTTTTTTTTTTATTTGTTTGTTTGTTTAGACTTTATTTGGAAACATCACATCCTTTTGAAATCCTGAACCCCATCTGAACACAGCCAGCACTTGTCATTATTACTGCCATCTTTTCAGTACCTGAAGGTGAGGGACGAAAAAAGAGATCCATAAATTATTCATAGGGAGTATTACAAATGCTAGATACACAGATTAGGCAGAAGCATGTGGTTTTCACTCTAGTTGATCTGACATAATTCAGGCCTCTAACAGCCTGTGTTTTTCCCCTCTCCCACCTGGCAGAGAACAAGAGCCGTGCTGCCTCAGACCTGTGTCGCTGCACTTGGCAGTTTGTTTCATCCTGTGCTTCCTCTTGCTCTTGTTATCTCCATTTTTTTTTCTTTCACCCAAACACCCGATAAAACTTGAATACCCGATGAACTTAAATACTTTTTCTGGGGTGGTTGGAACGGTCTTGTTTGCCCATCTGTGGCTTCATTTTTTCTTAGTGTTTGTTTAGGATGCAGTTAGAAAAACCAAGTCTTGGGAAACATTTCATTTGTTGACACATTTTTGAGACAAACATGTGCAATGAATCATGTTTTTGTTCCAAAAAAAACTCATTACAGCTCATGAAGCACAGTTCAATGTGGAAAAGAGGGAAAGAAATGCAGCAATAATAAAAATCAAGTATTTCAGAACCAAATCCCCAGGACAATATAAACCATTAGTTTGGTTAAACCATACGGCAAAGTAAAAAATAAAACAAAAAATCAGTGCACACATTCTGAAATGCCTTGAATTTGCTAATTTGCTGTGGATATAATTTTAATTGCATGCAAAAAACAGAGAAACCCCACAATGTGTCATAAGATGTGCTATGCTGTGTTGTGCTGTGCTGTGCTGTGCTGACTGAGACTGACTGAAAGACTGACTTTGTCGCATCAATATATTGTTTGTGTAACACCTATGTGCTGAGCTGTGTTCTGTAGTGCAGAGCATCACTGCAGCAGTAATTCAAGGATGAAGCACAAGAAGGAGGCCTTGGTTGCCCTCTAGTGATAATGCCAGGCACGGATGCACAGTAAGTCAACTGTGTAATTCATTGTAGGTGCCGAGCTTTTGAGTGTCAGTAAAATTTGTTTGATGAAATGTGTGGACTCCTGGGTCCATGTTTGGACCTGCATCACATCGAGCCAGAAGCACATTGGCAAGCATGGTTACAAAAGGGGAATATGAAGGGATATAATCCATTTTATATCCTGAATTAGCAAAAAGAAATGTATTTGACCCCTGAGCACAAGTCAGCATCCACAGAGTCCATGTGTATCTCATACACTGACTTGGAGGCATATATAAAATATCTTTAGTTTTGCTGACATCCTATTCTATAAATCTGACAACAAAAGCATGTTACATTCACTTTGTCTCATTCACACTTGTGCTTTGGATGTTAGGAAAAGGATAAAAACATTTACTTCCATCTACATGTTGCCTCTATTTTGCTACAAAGAAGGATGATGAACTTCCAGCATCATTATGTCTCAGCTCTATTAAGAGTTTGCAGAAACTATAATGTCTTAAATCACCGGCCAAAACCTTCTGCACGCTGAGATTCATTGGCACGATCACACAACTACATGAAGAGGCAAACTGTCCCTCATCTTTTTAATGCTCCGGATCCAGTTCCTGTCGGACAGTCTTAGGGCTGTGAGATGCTCAGCTGGCAGCGTAACCGTCTGTGTCCAGGTCTGAGGCCTCAGCCTCATCTGCAGATCCACTGAGGGAGGGGTACGGCCTTGGCTGGTCTAGGTTGACGTAGGTAACCTTCAGACTGATGTAGTGCTCTCCTTCCAGACAGGACAGGATGTGTTGTACTTCTGTAACCAGGCTGTGGAAGCTAGGTCTGCACTCAGGCTCTGGGTCCCAGCATGCCAGCATGATTGAATACCTGTGGAAGGGATCAATGTGTAAATCAGAGAATGACGGTCATTTTAAGTTCAAGAATAATAGCATTATACTACTGTTATATGATATTCATAGCGAGCTGCCATGATTCTTACAGAGTATCAGGGCAAAACTGTGGCTGCGGAAGTCGACGCCCCTTCAACAAGTAGTGTGTGATATCGTAGGCGTCCACATCTGGGTATGGGCTTGCACCTCTGGTCAGCAGCTCCCACATTAAGATGCCGTATGACCACTGCGGAAAAAAAGAGGTAATGTATTGTAGATAGAAAAATAGAATAAAATACAAACATCTGTCGGAGGCCTGGATCAAGCTCACTCACCACGTCAGATTTGGTGGTGAATTTCTGTGTTTGCAAGCTTTCGATTGCCATCCACTTCACCGGCAGCTTTGCCCGTTTGTGATCTTGAATGCTGTAGTATTCCTTGTCATAGATGTCCCTGGCCATGCCAAAGTCAGCTACCTTTACTGTGAAGGTTTCATCCAGCCTGAAAAGAGGAAACGTCTTCAGAGAGGATCGTCTAACCTAACCAGATGACATGTCTCTAAACTTAAAGTTTACACCAATCAAACAATGAGAATGGGATGAAATGTCTAATCTAATTCTCTAAAAGGTGTATCTCCTAAAATGTCAAACTAGTCAATGGAGAACAGAAACCTTTCCCACCAGTGCCACAGTTATTTATCATCCTAAGAGGCCTTCAGATAAACAAGGTCATTTATTTCTGTATAATACACCTTCACAATACAACATGTAGAGGACACGTCAACATGTCCACAGACAATGAAATGGCCTCCTGTTGGCAAGACACAGCTTTTCCATTTACATGTTCTGGGCCAGGAATCAGTGTATGATTCACTCTTACATGCAGTTACGTGCAGCAAGGTCTCTGTGGACAAATTTTTTCTGGGCTAAATATTCCATCCCCTTGGCAACCTGAAGCCCAAACCCGATCAGGTCTTTCACTGTTGGATTCTGTGGAGAACAAGGAAACTGTTAACAATGCAACCTAAAAACCAAAGCTGCATAGTTAGAGTAGCAAGAAATCCCAGCCAAAGCTGAGAGAGCAAAATGTTCACAGTCATGACCTTACTGGTCCAGATTAGGTTCCATTGCGTAATTTACCCTTTTTTCAGAACGGATGAAATGACGCACATCCCCGTGCTTCATGTATGGCAGCACCACCAGAGGGAGCCCTTCTTTGGGCAACATGATGCCCAGCAGGGACAGTATGTTTGGGTGATGGAAACCTTTCATGATAATGCCTTCTCTGAGGAACTGGTCCACCTCCCTCAGATCTGTGATCCCTGTTTGTAAAGCACATGATACATTATACAGACAACTCCACCAATCAAAAGCTCATGTAATGATTTGATGATATATTTTACATTTACATTTACAATACTTTTACATACTGTTCAATGATTTAACAGCGCAGTGGGTCTCTTGCTTATTGCTGTCTATCAGGTATCCATGATAAACTGTTCCAAAGTGGCCTGCATACAAAGAGAGAGTTGTTGTTATGGAGGTTCTGTGTTGAACTGTAAAGAGGGAAACGAGCAAATAAACAAACCACTGAACCTACCTCTGCCAATTATCTGGCTATCTTCAATTCTGAGCATGTCAGCAGGGATCAGCACGTCTTTGACCTCTTCAAGGAGATCAGAGCTCAGGCTGAGCATCGAGGCATTCCCCCGTGGTACTAAGGGGATGGCCAGATGATCGTAGCTGGCAGCATATAATAAACCTTGGAATGCCATACCTCCTGATCCTGACGTTTGACTGGATAGATCTACTGTAACAAACAAGCAAAAAACACACGTAAAAAGGCAGCTGAATCTTTTTGTACTGCTCAGAACCATGCAGACTTTTAAGTTTGTTGTTGAACTTTCCTTTTTCTTCACCAGTAAATGGATGTTTGTTTTGGGGTATGCAAAGAAAGCTTTTTTTCAGTTTTTGACTCTATGTATTAAGTCATTATTCACTTCATCCTAATGCCCTTGACTTTACACACATAAATCAACCAATTTCTGCCCTGCTTTATGTGTATTTGTGCATTTACCAGTCTCTGTACACTTTGAAATATAATTTATAAAAGGTTGTATTTCACTGGGCTGCTGCAGGGTTAGATAAACAAGATGAAGACAAGGAAAGGGAACAAACAGATTAAGGATTTATACAGTTAATCTGGGGATGCAAATAAAGGAGAAAAAATGAGTTAATGAATTTTGATATCAGACCTCGTCTGTAGTCGCCTGTCGGTGAGAAATCAGAGTTGCTGTCCGAGCGGTTCCGTGAAAGCATTGTTGATAAACGATTCTCTATTTCAGCTGAAAGGACAAGTTCATTTAATGATCAATAAATGGTAAACTGTACAGTAAAGCTGGGCAAAAGTTCCAGTAGGTCAAGTTAATAATCAACAGACCATACTTCAGAATGAGTAAACATTAGAAACATTATAGTTTGGTAGAGTTATAGTTTTTCCTCACCTCTCTTTTTCTTCCGTAGGTGCACCATGACGAGCAGAGCCAGGCCAGCACCTACTACAAGTGCAGCAATGATGCCCAGCACAATACCCACTATCACAGTGTTGTTATTGTAATAGACCACTGTACCCACGTCATATTCTTCCCCGTTCACAAACACCTACAGCAGTGAAACAGATTATTACTATTAATAAATATGTCTGATTTATTTATTGTTGATTAGACAGCTGATAACCCCCCCTACCTTGACAGGCAGCCCCTCACTGGGAACGACCAGGCCTTTAGGAATCCTGCAGGTCAGCTCATTGAGCAGAACTTGAGTGTTGCAGTTCACACCACCAATTGTCATTGTGATCTTCATACAGAACCTCACTGTATTCAGCTTGCTATGCTGTTACATGTATGGAAAGACAGAGACAAGTTTCAGCTGGTACTCTGTGTAGACTAATATACCGAAGCATGAATGAAATACCCATAATGTTTCTTATCGAGCTTTGCTGTTGTTGGTGTCTTAATACAAATACATGTGGGAAAAAAGAATGGGTTAACATACATGCAATGACACTTCTGTCTCTCCCGATTTTAGAAGTAATTCATTCTCATCATTTTCAAAGGGAATGACTTTGGCGTCAGGGTGGTAGTCGAAACGTTTCCTCCACAGGTCACGTTTTCCATCCATGTGAATAGAAATCTCTCCCATGTCGGACTTTTCATCTGGCAGTTCCTCTTGAAAAGCAGGAGTCCAGCATTCCATGTGTGTGGCATTTTTTGTGCCATTGCAGACCTCGAGTGAAGTAAGAAATAAATAAAAATATAGAGTCTAAATCACAACCACTATAAGGATTTAGTGTAATTTTAAGCAATATCAAGAAAAGATGAGTATGACTGGCCACTCACTGTTGAAATTGACATACTGCAACTCCTCAATAAATTGTATTTCTCAGCTCATAGTGTGCAGTTTACTTACCTGGTCTAGTCTGGTACAGTCTTACAATAGGATGAACTCAAAGTGTGTCAAAGTGTGAACTTACTTGTTGAATAGATGGCATGTCGCGATTTTGGGGAGTGTACTGAACCACCGTTCTGTGGGCAGAGTCGAGATTTTGACCTTCTATGACCAGCTTGGAGCCACTGTATGACATATTGCACACAAGAGCATGTTAATAAATAAACAATCACTTCCTTTACATGCAAATGTGGTTTGTCTTGTGATGATCATTTGAAATGTGACTCTACCGTCGGAAACTGCAGTGAGGATGTACAGAGGTTATAACAGGGTCTTTCTTGTAGGAGAACACCTTACTGGTGGTCACTTCAGAGCTGTCAATCACGACTTTCACAGGTACCTTTCCGACACCTGAGCCAGCTGTTGTGTTGCATACGACTGAAGAAAAAACCTCACTTTCTTCATGAGCTCTGAAAGCAGTACAAATCACAGTGACTACATGTGTACAGTCTGAGGAGCTGAAAAGGGCAGAATAAGGAAACAGATTCTAGGGGCCCATGACTGACAGGGGTCCAGAGAGGCCCCTAATAAATTTATAATACTGACAAAAATAGTATGACACTAAATAAAAGTATTAATTTATAATGACAGATATATTTTATTTACAATGTACTGGTAACACTAATCCCCCCATTTAGGTAAAGTGTTTACTGGATCAGCTACAGAGTGGTAATTTATCAGGTGGAGATGGCAGAACTCCACCTTCCAATATGCCATCTTTGGCATATTGGAAGTATCAGTCTTGCAGCAAATACTGAATTCCATTGTATTTAGTGCTTCCCTTCCCAAGCACATGTTATGTAGTTCTCATGTATGGGAATGATAGTCAAAAAATATCATTAAAATGCATAGTTTTATGTAAAGCAGGGTTAGGGTTAGGGCTAACCCTAACCCTACACTTACAAGATGTCAATGACATCTTGTAAGTAGGCCCAATAAGATTCCCTTTCACGGGGCCCAAAATCCCTGGTGGTCCTCCTGTAGCATAGTACAGGCCTTAAATTAAAATTAAGGATATCTGTTAAAGAGGTCGCTTTTCCTCGGTTTTGCTAACCCTCATCCGGGCCACGTGCATTTGTTTTTAATGAAGCAGGCGAAAAAGCAATCAGTAGAGTGGTGGATAGCGCGTTTTAACACCAACATGTAGTCGTGTCTATTGCTCACCTTTCAATGTCACACTTGCAGTTTCCAAAGATGACATCTCTCTTTATCCCAGAGAGAAGGTACCTGCCTGTCAGGGTCACCTCCGTTCCACCAAACATGGGCCCAAAGTCAGGTTTAATTTCTGTTATGCTAGGCTCCTGATTAGACAGAGGAAGAAACACAGCATTTTCCATGACTTAATTGCCATAAATAAATCTTATATAGAAAATATGTCTATACATCATCTCATTAAAACTGTTGTTACTCTCACCACAAAAGAGAAGCCAGACTTCTGAGCTTCGCCTTCGATTGAGTATCTGCCTACTACTTCTCCCTCGTGCACCTCCAGGGTGATGTTCAGGTTCTGGTCCGGGCTTTGGTTGTGAATCTTGCACACAAGCCTGTATTAAGGACAGAAGGATTGGTGTGTCTTAGAGTTGTGCAGATGGAATATTCCAGTACGGAAACACATTAAAAGAATATAAAAAATTCATCATCACCACACCTAATGGATGGAGAGATGTGGTTTTCACAATTATATTTCCTTCTATAAATGTGTATGTAACCTACAGTCAGAATTGGCTTGTTCATATCCTTTATGCATGTCAAAATGAACTGTGATGGTGTTGTATTGTTTTGCATCTGTGCTACTCACATGTGATTATTGCTCTTTTCAGGCAGGATAGTGCACAGGGTCCCAGAGCCGACTGTGATGATGTGGGTCTTGCCGCTGATGATGGCAGGTCGCATACCGGACTGAAAGTCCCAGCCACACAGCGTCACCTCCGTCTCTCCACCTGCGGGCGCCGTCTTCGGGAAAAACTGCAAATCCAGAATATCAATCAGTGTCTCTGTCCAGTCCGCGTGAGCAGCACAGTGCTTTTAAACTTCACCCATCGCCAAATCAGTTACAGCTAGTAGCACACATACCTCTGTTATGACAGGTGCACAGGAGTCCTTGTTCCACTTTGACGTGCACTCATGCTGCCTCGAGCAGACTCCCGAACACCAGCCACAGTTCATGAAGCTTGGAGCCGTCAAACACGCGGAGCATGTCATAAAGTGAGTACACCCCGGTCCTGTAGGAGGCACACTGAACATCTTGATGACGGAGAGATGAAGAAAGACAAGGGTGGGGTTAACACCGTGTGAAAGAGTCAAAAAGATAAGTGCTCATTAGAAAAAACACATACCTTATTCCCAGCGACAAAGAGAAGGGAATTTTCTGAGGACACGGCTGCTGTCCTGGATATTGGAGCTTCTCCCAGAGAATAGTTGGCAAAAATCACAGGCCTGAATGTGGTAAGAATCACCTACATCAGGGAGACAGAAAGGTGACGTTACAGAGACGTTTAGTTTTGAAAGCTGTAATTATGCACCTGCTTCTGAATTATAGACACGTTTCATTAAGCCGTGAAAAGGCTAAATAAAAAGTTTTTATTATCAGCAAGAGTAATCAAACGAGCAGAGACAGAGTGATAAAATAACATCTTGTTACCTGCAGTATTCTGCCATCTGAGGTACCAAAGTGGCCGAGAGTGCAGTTCCCAAGAGTCGTGACCAGCACAGAAGTGAACAAGACGTCTTTCATCCGACTGTTGAAGAGGTCAACTCTGTGGTACGGCTTTGCCACCAGGGTAGGCATGGCACTGCATGTGTAATTACCTTCAGAGCTCTGTGGACGTGAAGGAAATGTGGATGATACATACAGAACACAGACATATGACAGTATATTTACACGCACGACCCCTCTGTGTGTTGACAGGAAGAAGGGTAGTCAGAGTAAGCAGAGAGACTTTTCATTCATCCACTCAGAGAGGAAGTGCACTGGCCGTGTGTCCACTCACAGGAACAAGCTGAGGGAGCTACAAGGTCATAAAACAGCAGTGGCTCCAGGCTCCATGTGTTCAATTTGGTAACTTTTCCTCAGTGCAGATTGTTGGCTCATTGAAACTGGACTTCCCATAACTCAATGCATGAAAACAGTGGCTGACGGACACGTGCAGATGGCTGGCAGAGCATGCACCACATATCTTAACACAAAGGCGTTATGTAAAAGCGTGCGGATACTTTAAACTATGGGAAACATTCCACTCTAAAGCAGAGTGTCGGATCTGTCCCAGCATGCCTCTGTTCTCATGAAAGTTTCACTACCCTATATTTATGTCGTTTGAACTTTTCAGTCACTTTGTACCTCTGTGCTTCCAAGTTATTTTATCACACTCATCCCATTTTATTTAAAAATCCCTGAGATTTGATACTAACAGCTTTAAGACAGCTTTACGACCATCACGCTGTAGTTCAAGTAAATTGCATGAAAGCCAGGCACAGTATAACACTGTCCCTCCCCTGAAATTCCACTGGTTTTATCAGTAGGATTTATAACTGGTGTTTGCTGGCACACATTCCCGTAGGTGTACACACGGCTGTAAGAGCTCAAAGGACACAGGGTGAGCTCCATAAAAGGAAAAGACCACACCTGTATTATTCTATCAAGAACACTTCCAAGTCCTCTGTTCACTATGTTTTGAGCGTAAACTCTGCGTGTTACTTGACGATACAACCTTTAAAGTTTCCTTTTTCCTCCATTTAATTTCTAATCTCTTTTAGCATATCAGTTAAGGACACGGAGCGGGATCCAATTCTACAAATAAAGAAATGATAAACACAGCAAGAGGAGGAACTGCTGAGTCATTATAAGAAAATACACGTCTCATGGAACAGATTCATGTAATCGCTGAAACTTTACAGAGGAGAGAGGTGGTGTGCCAGTATGCAGGTCACACTTCTGACTCATCTACCTCTCCCAGTTTTCATATCTGGCCTTTCTCTCTCTCTCTCTCTCTCTCTCTCTCTCTCTCATACAAACACACACACACCATCATTCAGCAGTCAAGTTTACATTATGATTATATCAAATGCACATATTATCTTTGATATCTTTAAATGATACCATGCCTTATTGCTCAAGAGAATATTCAACAATAAGGTTGATGATAAACTATTTCTTCCAATCACAGGTGATTAAATGACACAGTGTTTGTCTGGTTATGTCACTTCCTGTCTGGGCATTGGGGACTTTGTCCCTTTGTACTATAAAAAAAAGTCTGAGTTACTCACTTCATGTGGGCAGTTCTCACATGTCTGAAAGTGGCAGAGACCTCTGGACAGCTGCTCTGTACCTGACTTGCAGCAGGCGTCCACGCCCATGTCAATTGCATGGTTGACTTTAGTCATGGGGAAGGCGCACAGGGCTGAGTTTTTCTGAGGCTCACCCTGCTCGTTCACCTCTGCGAACACCCCGTACAGAATGTCTTCTTTCTCGTCCACCCCCAGATGCTCGGCCAGCTGCTTCCCCACTCGCCCGAAATGCGCCGCCTGAAGCCCGTTATACACAATATCCCTCTGAATCTCTCTCCGTCTCCTCCTGCGCTTTGATTCATACCGGCACTCCAAGGTCACCTCTCTGTACATCCATGCCTCAGGAATTACTATGGGCAGTCGTCCTAGACGAGTCTGAAAAACTGAATTGCTCTTTAGGGGACTTTCTCTCTGCAGAGATAGGAAGTAGACATACTCCTTGGTAGAGAAGCTGTATATGTAATCAATCCTGTAAGAGTTCTGGAAACTGGGCAGCACTGTCAAGCCGCTCATGACCATATGAAAGCCCTCTTCGGTTGACAGTGGCCTCATCACTGATATGGACCTCCTAGGATACCTCTGCGCCACTTTGTCATTTACAGAGGCTGCTACAAAGAACAACGAGGTGGCGGCCTGCTCAACAATGGTGACTTTGGTGCCAAGTGGGCTGGCCAGACAGTCGGGACAGTTGGTTGGAGAGTTGTGCTCCTTTTTGTACAGGCACTTAGGCTCCAGCTTTGGACCGAGAACATCAATGAAGTAACAGATCCCATGCTGAGTACTCCCACAGATATACAAGTACGGCAAGAGAAATCCAGCAGGATCCAAGAGCAGAACCTCGTTGTCCGTATCCACAGGATCCCCAGGGTCTGTTTCTACATCACACAGGTGACAAGTCTGACAGTCTGCGCTGCCAACAGGTCCAGTTCTCACTTCCCACAGTTTTTGCATCGTTAAATTGACTGCCTCTATTACATTCTGGCTTCCAACATACACCTCCGGCAGCTCTGAATCCCCCTGCACTGCTATGTTCTGTATGGGTTTGTTTGACTGGAAGTAGGGGAGGGAGTATTTTACAGTGAAATCCACCAGCCTCTGGTCCAAGGGACATGTGTGCTGTCCTGAGGCAACTTGTATCTGTATCCACATGCATACTGTCAGCAAAGCGGCCCAAGTGACCATCTCCTCGTCACAGTCACAGTGATTGATTGCTACCTACAGGATGCGATCTCCCAAGAGAACATTCTGGACGACGAGCAGGAATCTGTGAAGAGAAGACAAGACGCTGGAAATTTCACAGACAGAGCAGTAACATTAGATTCTCACGTCCACTGGTTTTAGTACTCATGGAGTGGGCGTGGGGGCAATAATGTAAACATTTAAGCTTGTTTAAACTGAGAAATAGGCTACATAGGAAGAGAAAAAACGTCAGCTGTTGTTTCTGGCTGAGCCCTGAGAGTTAGAAGTTGAAAGGAATTGTTTGTTTTTTCAATGTTTCAGGACATTGAAACTATAAAGCCAGTAGAAAAATAAGTCAGGATACACTCTACTGTGGGCAAGACATGACATGCTGCAACTTGTGGAGCAAATATGGAAGTGTTCATGTCCCTGGAGCTACATACAGAGTAAACACATACAAACCAGGTAGTTTTATGTTGTTCAAATGCAAAAATATCTAAATATATAGTCACTCAAATTCAAATAACTATCCTGTATTCCACATTTTAATACATCACTGGGCAGTGAACAACTAGAAGAGCATGTGGTCAACAGCGCGCTGTACAGTGAGAGCATGATAAGATGAGTAGTCGGACTCTTTCCTTTTATTATGGTGACAGCTGTGACAATTAAATCTCGACTTCAGAGAAGGAAAAACGGAGCCGATGAGGTATGAATCGAGACCAGTGTATTGAGTCATTCATTAACGTGGACCAATAACGGCTCCAGACCGAAAACACTCAAAACAAATCTATCTTACCTCACTTTGGAAAAAGTGTCCGTGTGTCCTTCACAATCAGCCAAAGGTCCAGAGATGTGAACTCTTATCAAACTGATGAGTTTAGTGAGGCTCACTCACTGACCTGCGGCGCACTCACCTGACAGCGCCACTGGCACACACTTCGCCGACACTCAACTGGTAGTTCAGTCAAGACGTTGAAAACCTCTAAAGTCAACGAGAACAAACAGGATGCTGCGCCCGCCTTCAAAATAAAAGCACGCCAAGGTGTTAAAGGTGAGTTACTATTATGAAATCTGGTGACATTTGTTATTGATGCTGTCACAATGTCATCAAAATCTCTCTGATGATACTATTAAATCTGTTATTTAAACAGGTACAAAAACAAGCAGTGACACAGACACACAAAGAGCGTATTGAAATGGACACAGATGATTTGTAGACATACAGTAGACACTTACACAACGTTCATATACACAACCTTTATACTGTGGACACATAATACAGTGGTTTCACAATAACAATATAGTTCACAAGGTCGAGTTGATAAACTCAACTGCAATTGAACATCCCTGAATAGAAATAGAAATGTGACATTTGTTTTAAATAAGCAGCCTATCTAAGTTTTGTCACTGGCCTATATCTTTCTTTCTTTCTTTCTTTCTTTCTTTCTTTCTTTCTTTCTTTCTTTCTTTCTTCGAGAGTGTTTCAGTGTTATTGCTTTGACACGTTTTGCTTCACCACCTACAGTTTCACCTGCTCATAATAAATCCACCGTCGCCTGTAACGTGGCCTGTTTTTGATTTATTTTGAAAATCCAGCTCCTAAAACGCTTTCGTCACTCGCTCGATCCTGATATTCTCTCAAGTGGGTGCAGCCCTGTCAAGCCGCGCCCGCAACAAGGAAGTACTAAAAAATTGCGAAATCTGACCGTCTCAAAAAAAATATCCTCATCGTTTCCTGTCCGAGAGTCATATCATGTCACCATCTACAGCTCTTTTCCATCATCAGGCACCAATGTGTCAAGTCAGTGGAAAGACACTCCAAGAGATTAAAAATTAGTCTCCTCCATCTAGGACGTCTGCAGGAGTTTTGCCAAAAATGCATTGCTTTCGAATGAGGACTGATGTTACTATTCAAATAAAAGCAACTCCATCCAGGAGGCTATGCGAGGAATGTTTCGCTGTGCACTCACACCACTGTGACCTTGTAAATCAGTCGCCAAACAATAATAAAGGAAGTAATATGACTATATAAAAATACAAATGTCATAAATGACGGCATAATGAAGTTGACCCTGTTTATACTGGCAATTAAAGCCTATTATTAACTGTATTATGAGACTTGTAATCATGAATCAAGTAGAAATCTTATCACTGCAAAATAAAGCATAGATCCAAAAGTTAAACATCTACTACTGAATCCAAAGTGCAGTAATCACACACTGATCTGTATTACAATATTCCTCCAGAGGAAATGCACCTCAGACTGTCAAAGCTCCAAACCTCAGATCCAGTGTCATTATTGGTTAGTGTTAGGCTACATAAAGAAAGACTGATAAGTGCTGCAGGTTAAAAAAAATGCATGTGACAAAGTATAATGTTTTGATTGGAGCTTGACAAGGGCTTGTTGGACTGAGTCTGTAAGTACAACAAGACTAAACAAACAGTGTGTTAAGGACATCACATCCAGTCCTCTGGTTTCTGTCTGTGCCTGTGTAACTCATTGGCTCAGAAGACAGAAGGGTTAGGAACCAAACAGCCATATATGCAGGACACTGGGTAATGCAGTTTAGATTAGGTCCATACATGGGATATTTTGTGTTTGTATAAAAATCTCCAGAGATGTAGTCACGTCTGAGATCAAATTCCCAGAGGTGGTTTGAAAAAAGAAAAAGAAAAAATAAACTGCTATAAAATGATTATTTTTAACCCCAATTTAGAGACAAACACTAAATGCTATTGCTGTGTTATATACTTTGTTATTCTATTCTAATAGAAAGGATACAAAATACTGAATGACATTGTTTTGATTATAATCACGGTTTTCATTTGGATAATAATTCTTGAAATTACGTAGGCTACTGATTATCAGCAATTAGTTATAACGCTGTTAAACACTATTGTATGATGGGAGTGCGTTGATGGTTCTTATAGTGTGCAAAAAGGTCAGTTAAATACAACATAAACCTAGAGTTTCCTTAATCAACTACTGTTTATAACACCTTATTCTGGTATTTACACGTTCACCACCTCATAAAGGCAGAGGATTGCTGATCTCTGACACAGATACTGCAGATGACTGACGAGGTGTCTGGGCAGAATCAAAGTACGTGAAGACAGAAAGAGGAAGAAGATAAACAAACAACTGTTGGAAAATCATCACAGCGACAGTATCTTACAAAGGAAGATTGCACAAAATCCTGTGTCTATGATGTATTGCAGTCATTTTCACCACGCACCGACATTGACACTGATTTCAAGTTCTTTTTTTTAGCCCCTGAATTAGTTCCTCTTTTACATACACATAGTGGTTTGCCATCTTACTGACTCCACTTGATGCGTAATATTGAATCATATCTAGTCACTCCTAAGTATGCTCTACTTTCTTCTGCGTGGGGTTTTCTTTTGACTGTTCACCAGACTGAGATTGTTGAAATGAATGACAAAACACATTAAGCAATATGAGGGTGTATCTTTGTTGTTGTCTCCATGGAAATGTTAAAGATCCCCTTCAGACATGTTTTATGGCATATGTTGGGGAGTAGATGATTATAATTTAAGTAGAAGTCTAACTATGTTTTGCAGGTAGTTTAATTACATACATATTTGAATTATGACTCAAGTCGTTTTCTTGAATTTTTTTGTATAGTCAACCGAATCTACAAATATTCAGGGACCCTCAAAGTAATGTGTCTTTATTTTCTTACCTTTACTTCTCTATCTGAATTTGCTTTGACCAGCCCTGCCCCAATTTTTGTTTTCCTCCACACCACTGTGAAGAGAAACCCCTGCACTGCATTTGTCAGCCAGTCCACACTACACTCTTGACCTTTGTGTGGTGCATGTGCAAAAAAAACCTAAAAAAAAACAAGGGCGGACATTGCTCAATAGTCACATAGCTACAACATCATCATGGATAAACCTCGTGAGTGTCAGCCCGCGGAAGAATCACTGCGGCCAAACATGAGCCCATATTGTTTACAAAACCAAAGCTGACATTCCAGCACTTTCCTGTGAAGAGTGAGGTGATGGAGTTTTTTTTGGTTCATGTTATGACCTGTGGTTTGATTTGCTATAATCTCAGTTGACCTTTTGTAACATATACTGTTATAATTTCATGTTACATGATGAGTGACAACAGAAAGGACCGATAGTACATCTCCACTTCCAAGCCTTCATCTTTGCACCAACAGCACGGCAACCATGAAAACACCTCTTCATCTCAGCTGGAACAGGAACAGGGTGGCATCCTCCAGATCTGCTCCATTTTCAATGAAAGAAGCTCCTCTCCTGAAGAATCTCCTCTCCCCACAGAAGCATCCATCAGTAGTCGACAAAATCCGACAAAAATAAAGCAAAGGCTGAGTAAAAACTCAGAGCTACTAGACTTTGCTGCTCCCAGTTGATAAAATATGTAATGTAACAATGTTTCTGATTTCAAAAGTGGACATAACTCCAAGATACAGGATGTCCTCTATGTTTGAGTGTATTCCGTAACATTTGTATAAGTTGCATCTGGGCCAGGGCACCAGTATAAATGAATTGTGCCCCAGTATAAATGTCATATAGGCGGTACACTTTAATGTTGAGTCAGTTCAGACTGAGCTGTGACCCAGTAGAGCTTACTGACCGGCAACGCCCCTGATCTGGGTCCATTACGGGCCGCCTAACTCACTGTGCTGCTTGGGTACATGTCTTAAAGTCAGATTTAGAGCACTGATAAACTTTCCATCTTCTGCAGATGACAGTGAAAAGAAGTGCTTGTACTGTACATCATTACACACTGCCAGGTCAAACAAACAGTGAAACAAAAAGCAGTTACATTTTTTGAGTGGAAAGTTTTGAGTTCTTCTAGAAGGCCAATCCTTCAGTGTTTCTGTTGTAACACCAGGTATCAGATGAAATTAATTTCATATTTCACTCTCAAATCTCTCAGTTATACTTTCCAACTCACATTCAGACATTGTAAACAGGAGCTGCTGTGAAATAGTTCCGCGTCGCCCTCTAGTGGCCGAGATAGAAAGTCATTTAAAGACTTTGCTCAGAGTGATCAGAAACGAAAGTGAAATCTAATTTAATCAAGTGCTGTCACCGCTGGCTCACAGTAGCTGCACTTTCTTTTTGGTTCGTCCTGTTCACTGTTTCTCTGGTGTCAGTCCATCTGAGCCGCTCGGTCCAAACCCCTCAGTTCATCTTGGATCCTACTGTTACCTGCAACATGTCAGAGCCCTGTGAGATCGATGAAGGCTTCTACTCCAGACAGCTGTAAGTACATTGTGTTGAGATGTCAAGTTAAACTGCACACACCGCTGCCCCACAGATTCACTTATGTGTCCCACCTGCACACAGGTATGTTCTGGGTCATGAGGCCATGCAGCGGATGGGCAGAGCCAGCGTCCTCATTGCGGGCATGCGTGGTCTTGGAGTGGAAATAGCAAAAAATGTGATTCTGTCCGGAGTCAAGTCTGTCACGGTTCAGGACGAAGGACGGACTCAGTGGACCGACCTGTCCTCACAGGTACTGACTCTGAGGTGTTGATCTGTTGCTTGTCAGTGTTGTAGCTGTCACATCATGGGATCATAGACTTCTAGACAGTAATAATAATAATAACACAGTGGTACATTCTTCAAACCATAATGTGAAACTATTGAAATCTCATTTCACTTGCAACATAAAGAATAAAATAATCTAAATTAAACATGTGGCATGTAATAATCATTTTTTAACTATGGTTTGGTGCAAAAAACAGATGATGGAACTACATGGGTGTTTACTGGAAATTGTACAAAGCTTCTTGGCAGGAAGTCAGATTTACTTTCACAATTAACTACACTCACTCCTCTCCTGCCATCAAGTGCTAATAAAGATATTCTATCAAACAGCTTTATGTTTAATATTTGAACATTTATAATATTATTTATGATATTCAATATCAATATACATTACTGGCCTTGGAAACATATTGTGACAAAGGTTTCAAGAGATTTTACGGGTGAACTGGGTGTGACACAGTTGAAAGCAACCTGGTTCACTTTTGACTGCATTTCCCCACCAGTTTTTCCTCAAGGAGTCCCACCTTGGTCAGAACCGAGCCACATGCTCGCTACAACAGCTGTTAGCCCTGAACCCATATGTGCGTGTGTCAGCACACACTGGACCGTTGGATGAGGACCTGCTTCTGGGATATCAGGTACTTCCTTTATGTTTTTTGTGTTGAAAACATAATGCTTTCAAGTGCAGAGCAACAGAGATGCACGTGAAAACATCCTTCTAGTGTCAAAGTTGGTGTTCATCATTCTGCACAGTGAAGCTCAAACAAAGGGCAAAGACCTCTCTGAGTGGAGGAATACTGTCACTTTGCAGGTGGTGGTCCTCACTGACTCCTCACTGGATGATCAGAGGCGTTTTGGTGAGCTCTGCCATTTACATGGAATAAAGTTGATTGTAGCAGACACCAGAGGACTCTGTGGGTAAGTGGGCATGACAAATTGTCAAAAACTGACTTGATGTAGTTAAAAATGCAGACAAACAGGAGGCGAAAACCTTGTGCTTCCTTCACAGTCAGTTGTTCTGTGACTTTGGGGAACAGTTTGAGGTCCTGGACCAGAACGGAGAAATGCCTGTGTCAGCAATGATACAAAGTGTCACAAAGGTAAAGTCTTCCATCTGTTTCATGTGAATGGCCTATTAAGGTCTGTTCTGTTAAATGCTATTGTCTTTATTTTAGGACAATCCTGGAGTGGTGATCTGCACAGATGACCAGAAGCATGGATTTACAGATGGCACCAAAGTGTGTTTCTCTGAAGTTCAAGGCATGACGGAGCTGAACAGCCTCAGCCCTGTGGAGATCACCGTCCGAGGTTAGTGTTACTTTACTGTGATTACTATTATGTGTGTATAGTGTGTTAGGAGTACAGGGGTTATAGCTCTTCCTTTTTTCCTTTCTCCTTTTCCTAAACACTTTGAACTGGTTTTTCACTGAGAAATAATAAAGAGGTGTGTCTCTGGGCAACAAATTGAATCGAAGGCAACTTCATCCTCACTAGTCTTCCTAGACAAGTACAAGTCCAGTTGCCTTTGATTCAATTTGTTGCCCAGAGATAACGATGACCTGGATGAATGAGAATATACATAGACATAAAGAGGTGTAGTTAAGCTGTGTTAATGAGATGACGTCACTCTGAGAGGTGTGTGCACTGGAGTTAATGAGGTGATGAGACTCACCTGTGTGGTGAACACAGCTGCAGCTTGATTGAGTGCTAGGACCACAGGCACGCACACACACCTTACACTTCTGAGAACCAGCCTGGTTTTATTATGAAGATCTTATATGTAAAAAGAAAACCCTGCACACACTGCAACAGTGTGCCGGATGTTCTTTTTACATATAGGTTTGGATGTGCTGGTCCCTCTCCTGTGCAGCTGTCAAAAAAACTGTGCAAATTATTTTTTATTATGAAGGTCTTGAACTGAGTGAGGTCCCCAGATGGAGCTGGCTACTCCTGGGGGGCCGAGGCCTGGAGGGACCTGCTAACTGCTGTTCCAGTAGGCTGTCCCACCTCCACACTATTCCTCCTGTGTGGGAAACCAGTCCACTTCCACTCTGTTTCTTTTCCCCGGGCTTTTCTTCTTAACTTACACTTCCATAACAAGTGTCTGTCCTTTGCTCTTTAGACTGCATAGTCATGAGCCAACCTTCCTATGACCTTCCTGGTAGAGTTTCATAGTTTCCTCTATCAACAGGCCCACACTCCTTCAGCATTTGTGACACTTCGGCCTTTTCCGTGTATGAACGTGGTGGAGTGGTGACTGAGGTTAAACAGTCCTCTGAGATAGATTTTGTAAGTATCAGCCTATTGTTTCTCAACCTCTGCTGTCAATCAATAAACCCCTCGTTGATAAGATAATTGCAACTTAAATTCCAGAAACCACTCAGTGAGGCTCTGCTGGATCTTACTCTCCTGCAACTGAATGACTTTGGAAAAGTGGCACGGCATAAAACCCTGCACTTGGCTTTCCAAGCTCTCCATAGTTTTGTGAAACAAGAACAACGCCTCCCTCATATCAGGTCTCAGGTCAGTGAAGGTTACATGATATTACAGCCAATATTTCAGTTCATTTTACACAAAAATCTGTATGAGAAGTCAAAAATGAAACAACAGAGTTAATCAGGCTGTGATGCTGTGGTGTGATAATTAAAGGAATCTCTACATTTGCTTGATACTCTCTTTTTGGGGGATTAATCCTATATAGTCAGATGCAGATACCTTGGTTGCCATGGTGAGAGAGTTGAATGCAGTTGCTCAGCTGGAACAGCTGGATGAAGCTGCTGTGCGACACCTGTCCTACACAGCCCAGGGCGACTTGGCTCCTGTTAACGCTTTCATTGGAGGCCTGGCTGCCCAGGAAGTTATTAAGGTGAGGTCATAGGTCAACTCCTATAACATTAGTTTCATCCTTTGGTTTTTGATGATGAATGTTCACACTACCATTATAACAGTATATGTACATAAATGAATATTTATTGCGTGGGTGTGGAGTGGATATCTGACTGTACTTTGCTCTGTGCCCTCTATAATGTTCCTGCAGGCATGTAGTGGGAAATTTATGCCTCTTCGGCAGTGGTTCTATTTTGATGCACTGGAGTGCCTGCCTCAAGGGAAGGAGCTGGAAGAGAGCTCTTTTTCAGCAGTAAGACAAAAATATTCCACAGTTTGAACTAAAATGATCTGATCAGATTTAGGTTTAACTACTAACTACTTTTTTTTTTTTTTTTTCCC
>OMNW01010282.1:43161-73949 GCA_900303245.1 Selene dorsalis
CCTTTTTTTTTTTTTTCCCCTCTCGACAGAAAGGCACAAGATATGATGGACAGATCGCTGTGTTTGGGTCAGCCTTCCAGGAGAAGCTTGAGAGGCAGAAGTATTTTCTGGTGAGGAGGCAGGGTTGCCAGCAGGGGGCGCTCTCTGCACTGGAAAACAGGGAGCTCCATCTGTGTTTTTCTTTGATCTTGTCTGGTGTTAATGATGGCACAGGCAGGAAACGGCTGTGATTCAGGTGGCATTTCCTGCCAGTGTTGACCTCTTGATGTGCAGGGGCCGTTTAGCAGTGCCAAGCCTTTCTCTGTTTCCTTTAGCAGTGTTAGTTTTACTGTTGTTTACTGGCTTCATGTGTGTGTTTGACAGGAAAAGTGAATGCACTTGTTTTTTTTCCCCCACTGTAAAAACACCACACAAAGTGGATGATCATGGAGTAAAACAACTGACCAGACTAGATTAGTTTCTCATTGGAATGATGTATGAAAGGCTTTTTCAAAACACTTACAATATTTCCAGTATTTTATTAATGTGAAAGTTTAGCAAAATTCACGAGCACAATCTGGATTAGTTTTCTGTTTCCTGTCTTATTTCAAGGTTGGAGCTGGTGCTATTGGCTGTGAACTTCTTAAGAACTTTGCCCTCATTGGCCTTGGCGCAGGGGAGGAAGGACAAGTCACCGTGACAGACATGGACTTCATAGAAAAGTCTAACTTGAACCGCCAGTTCCTGTTCAGGTCTCATGATATTGGGGTGAGAAAACAGCCTGCACAGCGCATCATACCACACCTCCCTGTAGTGACTCTCACATGCCATCATGGCTCACTGGCTCTTGTTTGGCCTGGCTAAGTGGAAGGGTCACAGGTCTACTGGGACCATCCGAGACAGCTTGTATCAGACTACACATACCATAGTTCTTATATCGGGCAGCTGATCTGACATGTCTACTGATGTCTAAATAACTTGCATAACAATTTAGTGCAATTAAGTCTTCAACTGCTCTGAAGAGAAATGTGCTGATTCTTCAGTTGTATAAGAGATGACTACACACCAAGTAGACAGTGTCTTGATAGTACAGTACATATACCGCCAAGTGTGTCCTCATTAAACATTAGCCTTTTCTGATATCTTGGAGTAGTTTCATAGGAAGAGACAATTACAAATCTGGATATTGATTTCATAAAATAAAACCACCATTGTAACTGGGATGATTTTCTCATTTGTGCATTAACAGAAACCAAAATCAGACATTGCAGCCAAAGCAGTGAGAGAGATGAACCCACAGATGAAAATCATCGCTCACCAGAATCGTCTGGACCCCGACAGTGAAGGAGTGTACGGATGTGACTTCTTCAGTGCTCTCGATGGAGTGGCTGCAGCTCTTGATAATGTGGAAGCCAGTGAGGATACTTAACCTTTTAACCTTTTTTAAAATAAGTTCTCATTACAGCAGTGATCATGTGTTGACAGAGTGCATATTTGACATTTAAGGCTTCTTCTTGCTGCCCAGGGGTCTATCTCGATGGACGCTGCGTTCAGCACCAGAAGCCTCTGCTGGAGGGAGGAACTCTAGGAAGCAAAGGTCACACTCTGGTGGTGGTGCCTCACCTCACAGAGTCTTATGGACGTGTCAAATCAAGTTCTACTAACGCCATCCCACTCTGCACACTCAAGAACTTCCCTCACCGCATTGAGCACACTCTACAGGTTGGATGTAGACATAGACTTAAGTCTAGTTAAACTTTTTGTTCACCCTTGCCATAAAACAAATGAACTGTAGCCAGAGATGGATCCAAACTTTACACTGAATGACCTGAGACATAAAATAGATCTCACTGAGAATATTTTGTCAAGATCACTACATTTTTTTATGGGCAACTAGAATTTTATAGTACTTTATGGAGGTGTTGCATTGGTCTGCTTTATAATATTTTATCCACCTCATTTACATATGTGACTGCCAAAATAATAGAAAGATTTTCATGTAGAATGTAGTCTAATATATCATCGGAGTTTTTAATCTGTAGCCATGCAGGCAGTTCTGAGGCTGCTATCAGGCCCAGCAGTACGTTTGGTTTAAAGTCCTTCCTCCTATGACAAAGCTAGCATAATGTTTAGCAGGTTTACTATTCAGTTGTTCACCATGGAAGGTTAGTGGTTTAATAAACTAACATTAATTAGCTGTTAATGGTAATTCCAGTTGAGGGTGGCGGGATTGGCATTAGTTCTGCAGGTTTTTATGACCAAATACCTGCAAAACTAATGGTAATCCTACCACCCAAGTCTGAATTCTGAACAGATGATGGTGCTAAATTGAATTTAAGGGATCTCAAAAGTTACTTCAACTGATCCTGAAGGTGGACATGAATACTTACACCAAATTTAACACCAATCCATCCAAAAGCTGTCAAGATATTTCACTATAAATATATATATAATGTCAAGTAGTCGGTAGCAAAAAATAAAATAAATGAATCTCCAAAGTTGTCAGAGGACCATGACTGTACAAAATATCATAGCAATCTCATAGCTGTGGACATATTTTAGTCTTGACGGAAGTGGCTCAACTGAACTCTCTATCTCTTATAAAGCATTCACAGCATTGCCACCATCAGTCCACACTTCTGACACTGTCTACAACAGTAACAAACACATGCTCTTTTGTGTTATTATGGTATACAGGGCTTTCAATTGTTGTGGTCATTCAGTGTATTATTATACAAAATGAAAAAAATCACATTTTACAGATTATATTCTTTAGAGGAGTAAACATTTTACTAACTTGCCATTTTAATTCCTTCAGTGGGCCAGAGACCAGTTTGAAGGGCTGTTTAAACAAACACCTGAAAATGCAAATCTCTTCCTGGGGTGAGATATCATTCTATTCTTTCGTCTTTTTTGACACAACAAATGTTGATTCCAAGAAATGTGGAAAGAATTCAAACACCAATCTGTTGCCAATCAGCTGACACTTAATAACCAATGGTTTACAATGCTTTTCCACTCGCTTGTAAAGCATTCCAATGAACCTACAGAGCTAATGAAGTAGTCGAAGCTCATTATTTTGTTTTATTAAGAGGAAAGCATGTGGTTGGCTTTTAGCAGTAAACCTCAAGTAAAAAATGATATAAACAGTCTGTCTTGCCAAGGTTGTTGTCTGTAATTTTTTTCTTTAAAGGCAACTCTGACCCACTAGTTTCTCCAAATAATAGATTAAGCCTCTCAGCTAATTAGATGACTTTAGAAACATCTGTGAGAAAAAACAGGTTACATTAATGCAGGAAAAGTAGTATATCATGTCAAAGCTGATACCGGTGATATTCATATTTAATTTCTGTTTGTGTTACTTTATGAAACACTGAAAAACTTTAACCTGATTATGATGTCACAACACACCAGTGAAAGATCTGCGACTCTAGTCCTAAACTGTGTCTGAGCTTTGCACCTCGGAGCCGTTCTAATCCAGCCGTATTTTGGGATGTCTCTCTTGTTGTGGGGAGATCAGATATAATCCCTGTCTTTGTGAAGCACCAGTACACTGTGTTGTGTCTTTACACAGAAACATTAAGTTGTGACTTGAGCAGTAACTGTGCTTGTCACTTCACAAAACCATTAAAGTTTAGACACAAAGGATTTAAGAGAGATCTATTTCTCTTTACAGTAGTGTTCTGTAGCCAGACTATTGTGCAGTCATAGAAAAACTTTCTGGACATTTTCATGAGGCAGGTCAGCTACGTGTCGCGGGGCAGAAAATTTGAAGTCATGGTTAATGAGGTCATGGAAAGGAGCGGGAACTCGTGCAGAAGCAGAACTATGACTCTTAACTTTCCTGTTTAGACCTGTTGAGGTGTGTGACAACATGCAGATCCCTCTTTTTACACAATGTAATGGCATGTGCAGTGAGCTGGCATGCAATTGTAGTGCAAAAACTGTCCAGGCATGCGCTGATAGAGTGGCACGCACCAGAACACTACAAACTTACAAAACACCTCACTACCCCTCCTATGAGTCCACGGCCGAACATCAGAGAAATTCCATCTGAGTCATGGCTTCATTTTGAAAGACCACTTTAGTCATTCTTGTCTCTGCTTGACAGAATAAAATGTTTTTCTATCAGGACTTTCCCCAATTTTTTTCAACTTGGATCTTAATAGTGCTGCAAATAACAAGTTAGACGTCAAACATTCATATTAGAGCGAGAGGTATAGATGAAACCTGTGTGGTCTTTTTCCACAGCTAGTGTTTATTACCTCCTGTGTACTGTACTGTCACTAAATCAAAAGGAATCTCTGCACTGTTTCCTGTAGGGATGCAGGCTTTGTAGAGAAGACCCTTGGCCATGGAGACACGGAGGCTTTAGAGATTCTCGAGGGGGTGTGGGGCAGCCTGCAGGACATGCAAACTGGAGGACAACGTCCAACCAGCTGGGAGGACTGTGTGAGATGGGCACGCTGCAAATGGGAGACTCTGTTTAACAACGATGTCCGGCAGCTTCTGCACTGTTTTCCTCCTGAACAGGTGAAATCACTCAAGGAAAAGTAACAACTGTGGCTTCAATCAATTATTGAAAGGCTGTAATTAATATTTACAGACACAAAGGGGCACTGTTGTGTATGTAAGGTCTTTGCATTCAAGTTAGTTTAACACTGCAATGAGGTATTAGCACAAAAGGACTGCAGAAGGTTTCCTTTTTGCAGTCGTAATGCAGCTCATTTCCTCAGGCTCAGAGGCCACGGGTAACCTTGCCTGAAATGTGAGCCATTTAAAGACCTTGCTGATAAATATCTGTGAACAGCTCTGAGGGGTTGTAATCTGTTGAAGCATGCAGACAGAGTGATGTCATATGTTGCTGTCACATCTGGTGGGGGGACCACGGCTCAGTATCAACCCAGACAGACCCCCATTAACCCCACTCCCAGTCCAGAGACTGGCTGTTCCTGCCTCCAGTGTTTGTCCCCACAGGGCTGTAGAAACTCCTCTGACTAAAGATGGTTTTCTTCTGGTCACATAAATGTTAAGAGAGGGGAATTAAATTCTCTGTACAGTTATTAAGACAAACACAACTTTTTGTATAACTACGACAATACAACCATTAACATTCATGCTAACCCACATTTTTCATCCTCACACCACAGAAAAACACAGAGTGAAAGAGAAACTCTTGTGCTTGTTACCTGATCAGAAAGTCATGGTTTCGTTGTGTTGTAACATCACAGTTGACCACAGAGTTTCTGAGGAACTAAGATAAAGCAGCTGATGTCGGTTAACCATCACAGTCCTGACAGACGACCACACATTTGATGTAACAGCTACTTGTTTTGAGGGCCCCCACACAGAAGTGCATGTACTTCTGCATGTGTGTTTACATATTGTTTGACACGCAGAACAATGGCTGGATTTGAAACCTTAAGACGTTATGGGGTCATCTTAATCAGAATAAGATATAGATGTAGATAAAATAGCTTTAAGGTGTCATATTTTTAATACCAGAAAATAATGATATTGCAAACAGTGTGTCTGCTGTATCTGCTCATTTTACCATGGTGATGATTTCTGCAGACTTCTGATTTACATAAAAGTCCTAGACAACCTTTTTAAGGATAAACTATTGGTTTTGCTGCATTGTGTGGCCTGAGGGCCGGCTGTGAAGTTTTGTTGACGCCTTTTGGGTGCTATTGAAAACTCCCCTAGAGTGAAGACTGGCACCACCACTAGGACACTCTCTCTTTCCCAACATATGGACCATTTGGCAACATCAAAGCTATCAGACCCTTTGTTCCTTTATCAGACATACAAATTGTCTAGTCAACACAGAGCTGATAACAATATTAGTCTGGCCCTGCAATGGGAAAATCTGCAGGCTTCCTGCTGTGCCAGAGAACAAAACAATATGGACGTCATTGACATACACAGCCATGCATTGAATATGATGTGAGATGATCTTGTGACACTCCTGTCAAATAAGTCGGAATATAATATTGATACTTTAATATCAGGGAAACTGTTCACGTTGCCGCCATCACTGGTCTGTTATGCTGAGATATGCTGAGCTGTTTCAGAGTAGAGGTGGCTTTTAAAGAACGGGTGTGTTTGGCTATCATTTTTACAGCTGGAGATCATTGTGATAAAAAGGTTTTTCTTTTTTCTCCTGCTTCTCTTTAGGTGACCCCCACTGGGCTACCCTTTTGGTCTGGATCGAAGAGATGCCCTCACCCACTCACCTTTGACCCCGCCAATGTGAGTAGTGTCTGGTCCAGTTTCCTCAGCCTTAAACATGGGACCAGAGTGCCTGAGAAACGCCACAGTATTTGATGATTATCACTTACATTCCTTCATTATCTGGTCTGATAGTAGTTCTTCCTCACTGTGACCATATACTACATTCTTATCTGCGCCATGAAAGCTGCTTTACCTGCATATGGACAATGAAAGGCAGATAATAATCTCTCTAACAATGGCCACACATTATGTAATAAAACAGGCAATAAGCTGATATTAAACTGATGATACAGAAGGTTGTAACAGTGCAACCAGAAGAAATACACCATTTCCCTGTGTTTGTTAATCTTTATCATCACTTTTCACAGTGATACAAATACAAAGGAACTCTCATTTAGAAAGTGCAGACTAAAATACTGATTTCAGGTATTGGTAGGTGTGTGAACACTGCTTGAGAAATGTCATCTTAATAAAAACATGCATAAAATATTAACCCACAATTTAACAAGTAATTCCTGCAGTATTGTCTGTACGACAGGCAAATCTATTCTCCAACTCTCAGATGGTTCTACTTATGTATTGTGAATCTCAGCAGGTCTCTATGCTAATCAGTGAATTGAATACAGAGTGCTTGATTGTGGAGAAGTAGAATACTTTTGCTGCAACATTAGGGACAATGAGACTAAGGTGTGGAAATGATTGAAAGGGCCTTTGTATCAGCTTCCTATTGTGTCAGGGAAGTAGTTTGCCCTTAATGCACTACCATAATAATTCTTTGTTTTTTAATTTCCCCTTTCCCCCCCTTTTATTTTGTATGTTGAGTCTTGTTTGTAATTTACCTTTAACTTTATCTTTTTCATGCATGTAAAATAAATACCCTTTGGAACAATACAATATTTAATATTTGAAAGTGTTTGTTTCTTTGTGATAAGAGTTTGTATTTTGATCCTGTCTTTTAGGCTACCCACATGGGCTATGTGGTGGCACTAGCTAATCTGTATGGACAGATCTACAATGTCAAAGGGACGAGGGACAGGGCTTCCATCAGAACAATCTTAGAGACAGCTGATGTGCCAGCTTTCACTCCCAGCTCCTCTGTGAAGATTCATCTCACTGATGAAGAGATGAAGGCAGACAAAGAAAAGCAAAGTGATGACGCAGGTGAGTTATTTCAGTTTGCTTTTATTGTCTGTTATTACCTCATCCCTCTTCCCAGGGCATGTTTTATTTATCATCTCTGTGTCTTTGCACCAGAAAAAGCTCGACTTGAGGAGCTGAAAGGAAAGTTGGCCTCACCGTCTGTGAAAAACTCAGCCATGCTGATGTTCCCCATCGACTTTGAGAAGGTAAGGCATGTGGTTCAGGGACGCCTCTGCTGCTCTCACTGCAGAGGCCACAGACAGAGTGGCGGCTCAGACTTAGCAGGGAACCACACTTCAATCTATAGGTGCTTTTAGAATATGTCTTTTTTTTCCTCCGATCTTTGGATTCTCAGTGACCCGAATCTGAGCTGTTCTCCAACACACCCACCAAACAGAACTCACTTGTAGTCTGTGTTCACTGTTATAATGCCTTGGAGCTAAAATGTGTATTTGACGACTGTGAATCCTGTTTGCAAAACTAGTAAGAGGAACAGTTCACAGGGCAGCTCACAGAGAACAGGTTTATCTCTGAGTCTAGCATCAGCACACTTTTGGTGAAATGCAGTGGACCTATCAACCTGCGACGGAGACATTTTCCCTACAGCTGTGTCGACGCAAGTCTTTGAAGTGGCACACTCTTAACCCTGGAGGCAGGTTTCCCTCTGTAACACGTCCATTGTGCATTTAGCCACCATCACAGTCTGTCCTCACACTCTTTCACACCACCTCTCAACAAGTCATCACCCTCTGCCTGGACTTTCAATCAGGTTTAGCGCTTGGTTGGCAATTCACGTGTCTGTGCCTGTGTCTGCCTGGTCCACACAGTAAAGGTAAGGTTTCTGGCACTGAAAGACAACACGCATTTCTTCAACAAATTCCAAATTATGGTCCCCTGGCAAATTCTCAAGACTAATAAGTTACTTGAAAGTCCATGGCCATGAACCACGACATCACAGGTTTGAGTACAGTCAGTTGTTACACTTTATGTCAGATTTCAAGACTGTTCAGGACAATTTTTAAACGCAAGGTTAATTTGTCAGTCAAATTACACTGTGCAATAACACTGACACCAAACTGTTTTTCTCATTTTAAATTATACTGAATTTTGTCCTATGGAGAAATTAGTCCTCTTGACCTATTGACCCCCCAGTGAGTTCCAAGAGAAACCTTGGAAATTTTCAAGTGATTGAATTTCTCACCTCTCACTTCTCACCACCCTAAAGATTTTTTTCCATTTACAAGGAGTATGGGAGCAATGAAGCCTCCTCAAGGCCTCTTTATGGAAGTGGTTACAAGAGGCAGTGGCTGGAAGGTAGTTGGTCAAATTATGGTGAGCATTAGTTTACAGGAGAAAACCTTTACTTCAACTGTGCGGTTCTCCACGTGCTGCAACAAAGAGCTACAAGCATCCTAGAAAGGATACAATAGCTGTAGCTGTAAAAACGAGTGCTTTGACTTTAAAAGGCTGTGGAAAATTCATGCAGCCAGATTTGACTGGTAAGCATCCAGTGACTCAGGTGAAGCTGTAATGACGGTGTATGAGGCCAGTCGGGACCATATCGAATGTCATCTTGAATAAGAATGAGATCCCCCAGACTACTTCACTCCTCCTCTTCATTTTTATGCCTATGTGCCCAGGTCATGCTGTGGATGGATGGAATGTGTGTAGGAGGGTTTCAGAGGCATCAGGTTGCCCGCTCTGAGCTTCCTCACAACCCCTTAAGCCATCCCTGAGTGACAGTCGCCTTGCCTGCCTTTGTAGGGCCGCGGTAGCAGCAGCATGACCTCACTGTCCACGTCGATCACAACAGAAATCTGATTTCCACTGCATTTCGATGGGGTGACAAAGTCATGCATAAGGGTGATGAAAGGGATGCAACAACAAAGCCTTCAAAGCTTCAGAACTGCATCACTGAGAGCTTCATTGGCATGCACAAGCCTCTGAGCAGTTTGTTCATTAAAGTAAAGTGGTTAATGCTGAGTTTCAAACCTCTTATGGAGTTTTTGGGTGTATTTGCCTCTAGGTATGGATAGACCTGTATTTACTGCTCTTGTTTTTGATATAAATGTGTGATACATGCTTGACATCTTCCCTTGCACAGGATGATGACAGTAACTTCCACATGGACTACATTGTTGCTGCTTCTAACCTGAGGGCAGAGAACTACGACATTCCTCCAGCCGATCACCTGAAGGTCAACATTTTCACTAAATGCATCATTTATTGAAAACAGTTCTGAAGGGTTAAAAAAATACAGGAAAATCAAAGCGATGAAGCTGAGGTGAGAGGTGGTATAGATCAGAAAAATATACCACTGGCCGCTCCCCCTCCCTTGGGGTCATGTTTTTAGTTGGTGCTGCGCACACCTGCCCTAAAGCCACAGAAACAGCCCACTCACCTATTGTTCCGGGAGCAGAACTAATCACAGCACTTTACCTGTCGCCTGGGAGGTGACACCTGAGCCAGGCCTTGTAGCAGCCGCTGCTGCAGACACGCACAAGGCCAAGAAAGATGGAGGGTGGGGGGATGGGTACCTGAGTGGAGGGAGAGACAAAAGAGGGTTACCCCTGTGTAACCATACAGGGACCGCGTGCTCAGTCTTGTTTGGGAATAACATTACCTCTATTTAACCTTGGTCACAGTTTGTTAAAAATCTGAATTTTTACAGAATCAAAAGAAATATTCAGATAATTTACAAACTTCAAGTAACAATACCTTCAAAAATCCCTCCATTGAGATTTTTACTTAAATACAAGCACAAAAGCAGCCAAATGTACCTCAGTTATCAAAAGATAACAGGACAGACTATGCAGCAGTCTCTCTTCTTATATTGTTTGCTACTTGATACACTGTTGAGTAGTTGACCTAAAATTGCAGGAGCTGCAGTTTTTTTTTATAAAAGTAAAATGTGCATTATTTGCAACATAATGTTGCTGCAGAGACGCCTAGACCAACAAATCATATTCTCAAGACATAAAGGGACATGTCGTTTCAACTGAAAATGAAAAGCAAAATGTACCACTCAAACTGAATCACAATGCCCCCATAATGCTAATAAGATGTCGCAGAAAAGCAGTGGAGCAAACATATTAAAAAATACATTTTATAGTGGCAGTACCTCAGAAGTACTTAAGTAAATAATGTAGTTTCTCTTCACTGATCATCACAGTAGGATTTTATTTAATGTTATATATAAATGATAATATGACAAATAAATAATATTCTTGTTCAGCTCTTCATTACCCTCTCTACATTTTGAAAGTAAACTTATCTTTATCTCCTTCTCAGAGTAAGCGCATTGTTGGAAGGATCATCCCTGCCATAGCTACCACAACAGCTTCAGTGGCTGGCCTGATGTGTGTGGAGCTGTATAAACTGGTGATGGGTCACCAGGACCTCAGCTCTTACCGCACAGCTTACATCAACCTGGCCGTCCAGTACTTTGTTCTGTCCCAGCCATCACGGCCCCCAGGCTACGAGGTGAGTAACAGCTCTGTACGCCCACAGCCACTTTTTGTTATGCTTTAGGGATTGAGTGGGTTTAGGGATGTATGGGGCAGTCAGTCACCTGCAGGACCTGAGTATAAGGCACTTATATAGCCTGACAGACTCCTACTGTATATGCATTTATAATTTAAGCCTGTCTGCTTTGGGGATAAATCTGGTGAGTCCTTTGTAGATTTATGTCTTTCCTCACTTGCTGTAGAGCATTAAGTAATGAATCAGTGCTCTCAGAGTAAGAGACGGCTGCTGACTGCCAGTCTCTTGCATATAAGCCAAGTCTTCAGCTAGATCACTATAATCCTCTGGGTATTTCAGTGTCGGTATGGCACAAACAGATCCATGTCTGCTTCTGTGTTTGCACAAATTAAGTGAATTCAAAGTAACTGTTCAAAAGGAAAAAGGAGCCCATACTCTGAAGACAGAGGATCAGATTGACTATAATGTTTGAGGATATTCCTGACTTTATGAGGTCATACAAGGTTCATTTTGCACTATGGCTTTAAAACAGAGACACAACTCCTGGGGTCACAGATCAGATCTGAGAGGATGTCCAGTCAAATAATTTTGCAGGCCTCCTACAGGCCTGGCGATATCTCACCTCTGTGGGGAATCAGACACTGGAGCTGCCCCCCCTGGCTCTCTCGCTCAGGGCGGTGAACCTCTGGCAGACAGGGGTCAATGGGGGTCGGCGTGTGGGGTAACCCTGTCCTGCGGGACGTGAGGGTGCAGTGACGGGGCTCTGAGACAGTGTAGGTCTGGTTTCAGCTTCAGTTACAGGCAAAAATGCTGCAGCTGCATAAAAGGCTGCTGTGATGACAGAGGCAGCTGTGACTTTCAGTGCAGTCCTGAAGTTCCACACATGCCCTTTCTCTTATGTACAAAGACCCTGGTGTTCCCACAGTTGTTGTTTGGTCAGACTTGGTCAGTCAGCATTTTTGCATACAACCTTTATTATTTTTTTAATGTCTTCTTGAAGATGCTGGCCTAAACACAACATTGGTCAGTGAGTGATTGCACTCATGCAGACTCACAGTTCATGACATCATCCCAGGCAGAGGGTTTATATTCCAGTGTTGAATCATTGAGTCAGAGGGATGGGCACACATTAGATTTTCCAGACCCAGGCTTTTTCAGTGAGGCTTACAGTGCTGCAGCATCAGCTTTAAAGCTCTAAGGTATTCAGCAGAGGAGACAGAGCACAGATAGGACACCAACAGAGGATAAGGGCTTTGCTGAGGCTCTGGGTCAGTGTTCTTGAGAGTTGGGGACAAATCTCAGAAAGCAAGGAACACACATATGTGGGTTTGCTCGCTCACAGAGAGAGAAAGAGAGAGAGAGAGGTGGTTGGCTGCCAAACCTTCAGCCATTTGAGTGGGAGATCCTCTACTGTCTGCCAAAGAAATCATCTCAGTCTTTAGTTTTCATGATAAGTTTAAGCTCTCCTGTTGATACCTTAGACAGAAAAGCTCTGCTCACTGCAGTGATTGATAATCATGTCTTAAATATATCCCCCCTCTTCTATTTAGAGCATGACCCACATTTTCAATCTGAAACAAGTAACAAAACGATACAACACAGTTAACTATCAAATAGCATTAATTCTTGCAGTTAATATTCCATGCCAAGCCAGGGCAGTATTATTATGCCAACTCTCCATATATGTACCAAAGCCATATATGTGTGTGTGTGTGTTCATTATATAGTTTGTCCACCACTGAGCATCGACAGGTATATTTATGTTCTTTCGTTCATGTTTATATAAAAAAAGTACTATGGTCACTATAATCAGATTTTAAAGTGTTAATTTTTGATGCTGATGTATCCATTGTAGCATGACCTGCAGCATGCAATATAATATTCAATATAATACAATATTCCAGTCAAAAGACAAAGGTTTTTAGATGATGCGTATTGAAATTTTAAAGTTGTTCCTCTTGTCCTCCTGTGTCAGTCTTGTAGTTTATGATGGAATGATACAAGGCTGAAAAAAGAGGTGTAACCCTTCATACATTTATGTTAGCCATGGCAGTCCTCCATGTCATGCCACTCTCTGTGATCTACTGATGTGTTAATAAAATGAAATTAAGAGCGTAATGGCAGACATGAGCCTGCAGCAATAAAAGCAGAGAGAAGGAGGAGCGTGCCTGTTAGCATGAAGGCTTCATCACGCAAGTTTCGAGGCAACTGCAGACGTGCAGCTGTTGAATATCACTGATCAGACATGCAGTATCAAGAGCTCAGCTTACTTTTGCAATGACTTAGGCCTCTCCCTTTATGAGATCAGTCTCAGTTCATTAATATCAAGTAACAACACTCAGAGCTCAGTGGCAGCACTGGTGGCCCACCCAGTGTTTGGCCAAAGTTTTCCACATCACAGCATCACCAGATGTTTGCCGGTCAACGTCATCCCACATTCACTGGGCCAACAAATATGCAAGCGAGATGATTGTTGTGAGTAAAGCCTTATGGAAGAAGAGTTATAGATGTGTCCATACATAACCATTTTCTCACTCAGTACATACAGTACAACTAAAATAAATGGTCGCTGATTTTCCCACTACACTAAACCAGAGATTGTTGCTTTAACTAAGCTGTTTCCCAAAATAGGAAGTTCCTCTTGTGTTGCCCTGCTGCTTCTATCCCCTGTATGAAGGCAGAAATATGTAAACAAACTGGAGGTTGTCCTTGTCTGCTCAACACTGCGACTTCTAAGTATCATGTTCCTTTCTGTGTTTTTGCTCTTCAGTTGAGGGGACCAAGGCGGATACCATTAAAGGAGGAGCATGTTTTGCAGACTCCCAGAAATAAAAATCCAAAATGGCTCGCAAAAAATCTGCACAGATATCAGATAACCTGTTGTAGAAGCGAGAATATATCCTTCATTCCTGTTGCCACCATACCTGTCTTTGCTGTCATCTTATACTAAAAGAATATTTATGTTCCAGGTGTTGAAACTTTCTTTGTTATGATAGTTAGGATACTACTTAGACAAAATGAAAAAGGTAAGTTATAATGATTAATTCACAGAGAATTATTGCTGAAGTTCCTCAGCTCTAAAGCATTAAATAAAGCAGTAACATCTTTCAGCCAAGTGTTCTGGTTCTACAGCTTTACAGCATCTTGCTTTGGTTTACATTCATTGTTCTTATTGGCCTGGTTGTCTGCAGTTATTTTTTACAAAAGTGAGTCGTAGAAGCACTGAGAATCATTCAGCAGCTAAAGAACCAGATATTTTGACTCAGAAATGGTGGCGACCAAACCAGAGCTAAAAGTAGAGTGAATATTAGAGCTGTTGTGACACCATGAAAAGAACTGAATGCTAATGCTGCTCTATCCCTCTGTGGGATTATTTGATGAGTTACTCTCTTTCAGTGAGTCCACACTACTATGTTTTTGTTTAAAAATATATCCCTTTTGCTACAATTTGCCTCCCTTGTAGAGTAGATACTGAGGAGTTTCCAAACATCAAATAAATATATGGAAACTTAGCTGAGCCTGTTTCATTTTGAAAACTCTCAGGCTGGTCTGTAGTCTGGATTTTCAAATCTGAGACATATGTATGATGATGTAAATAAGCATGTCTTCTCAGGTGTGTAATGATAGACAGGGATTGTTTTCGTTTGCAGTTTTAAAAATGAAGAGTAGCTTTGTTGTTGTACAGTGCAGTAGGTAGTTGGAAGTGGCTCACAGTAAGTAGGCCTAAGTTCACCTCAGATAGTAGACAGAGCAGAGAGGCATGTTGTTGCAGAAAACAAACGCCCAGAAGACATTAAAGGATATTCAAGAGCAGCAAAGATTAATGTGTGTTGTGCTCCTGCAGCTGTAACTGAGCTGCTGCCTCAGTAGAACACAGAGAAACATCATCAAGGCCAGGACAGAGGAGGATGTGTGTCAGCTGGGAATTAAATAGCTCCATCCACAACCCCCCTCCAGCAGCTTGCCCAATACTCCCACTGCATGCTGCCTTTACTTGTCTGCTGGGCTGCCCTGCTTTTTGTGTGCCATGGAGGCACTCCCTCTTCCATGTCTGTGCACACATCCTCCACACCCTGGTCTTAACTTCTTGCCCTTTCACGCTCCCCTGATGCCCCTCTTTCCCAACTTGCCCTTTCAGCCTCTAATTGAATTAGCAGCATTGGAAGCAAGGCTCCTGATCTCAAGGAAGCTGCTCCAAAGTCAATGCTCACACTGGTCCTTTGTTAATTGCCTGCAGAAATGACGGCAATTCCTGCCTTCACAGGAAGCAGTGTATTGAAACCAGATTTCGCAGGGAGCACTAGGTGATCCTGCTGTATGGTCTATAGAGCACCAGGAGGAGGCAGGGATTTTGTGTTCTTCTACTTCATCAGAGAAGAAGTGGACTCGACATCCCTGTTGCCATGTGCAGTAATAAGTTAGGAAGAAGCCACAGTGTTGGCACTCTTACAGACTAGTTCTTCATTCAATATTATATATTAATTTACTGTTGGACAGTAAAACCTGCAGCTACTTCATTTGTGATTTGAGTGTTTATGTAATAAAGATAACACATCTGTCACACAAACAAGGCTTTAGAGAGGGCAAGAGAACAACAAAGGGGGAGATTTACCCTGCATGTGGTTAAATCTGTGTTGTTTCCTTGGACTGTGCCGGTAAAGAAACAGGGTGAACATGATCCAAGGCCCTCAGTGCTCCTCTGGGAGCTGCTGCATGGACCTGCATTGTGCAGTTTGTAACTTGAGACCCAGACATGAATAGTGCTCACAGGATAATGAGTAATCTGTGATCAACATGGACGGCCTGTGCCTTCTGTTGTTTTCACTTTTTTTTGTTATTGGTGGTATTGTGTGTTTGGTCTTATGTTGTCAAGTCATCTGTCGTTTTACATCACATTGTTCCGCTACTGCTATTCTTCAGTTCTTCCCATTTGTGCCATCAGCAAGTGTGCACAATGGCTGTTTATCTATGTAAAATAAAACATGACAGGTTAGATCAGACGAGTGATCTAGCCAGAGCTTTTATTTTGGTGCATGTATGCTGTGTCTCATAAACTCAGAACACATGCTCCTCATTAAACTAAAGTCAAAAAGCCAAAGGCGTTTGGTTAGTTAGCAGCTCTTTCAAATCATCTTCAATTATATCTCCTCATCTCATAAAGGCCAGAGGCCAGAGTGTGAGAGACACAATAAACCACCATTCAGCTAATTCACCCTGGCTCGGTGTAAACACAAAACACTGAGACTGTAATCACTTCCCTGAAGGGTCCTTGAGCAAGGCATTGAATTTTGGCCTGCTTCAGAGACCCTGCTCTCATCCACTCCCCCAGTTGACAGGGAGTGGATTGGCTTCTGGGATGGTACCTCTCTTTAACTTTTCCAAAAATAAAAATAAACAGCAGGAGTATTAAGGGTTGGAGTAAACATTATGCATGAGTGCTCTAATGTAATGGGCAGATGTAATCTTGTCTCACTACCTGTGGTTGCAATCTAGTAACTTCTTTTCTTCAGGCCTGTTGAACCATGTGGAAGTTATTAGAGGTCTCTGTCCCCCAGCTTCACTTTTCTCTCATTAAAGCACCAGCACTGGCAGGAGACAAGCTGCAGGCTTCTCATTAGTGACATTAAATTTACCTTTTGAGGCCATTCCTGATGTCATGAGTTTACAAATTTACCCATTAACTCTGAATTCTGAAGGCATTCTGTCACATCCTGCTTCCCTTTTTTCTCCATTTCTCTACCAACACACACTCATACTCAAGCACCCAGACCATCACCCCCAGCCCCCAGCTCAGGTCACTGTATGTAATAGGTGTCACAGTCACAGTTGGTGTTTTTTTTTCACCTGCTAAATTGTGTCCTTTGCTCTGTGAGGCGCTGTCTGTCTGCATACTGTATGTTCTGCAGAGTACACAAGCCAGTGACCAATCATATACACATGGACATGTTCTGTAATGGAAATGGAAATAAATATTTTTTTACAGGTCTTACAAACCAGGTTTATGTACTCATAATGGAATTGGAATGATTTTTGCAAATGTGCAGACTATGGATGTAAGGCTGTGACAAATGCCTAATGGAAGGGTCATTATCAAGGATTTTGTGCTAAGCTCATGCCTTACTGTAAAACTGAATATCATGTTCCTTTTGTTTCTCTTTAAAATTTATCGAGTAGGGCCAGTTGGTGACATCCATGTGCACTCCACTGTCACAACATGTATAATAGATGTACTTTCCATTAGTTGTTTTGACAACTCAGTTTGTTCAGTAAAAAAATGGCTCATAGATGTTGTTGTTCTCCCGTTTTCCATTTATTTAAGTCATTCTTTTTCCAGAATGTGCTAAAACAAAAATTTAGACTGTAGTGAACCCGAAATGATGGAATTTTTCCTCTGCTGTATTTTATTAAGTGAGTGAGCAACATGAAAGTGTCGTGTTACCCAGTCTTCCTTGTTTGTGTCCAGCGTCTGATAGAGTAACAGCCTATTAATGGCTGAGAAGAACTGGTCAGCATATTGACCTACAGATTCAGATACAGATCGATAACTTGCTCCAGTGACCAATACATGGAAGAGTTGCATCATTCCATATTGTATTACATCACCTACTGTGACCTCTGATCGCTAAAGCAGCACAGGGCACATTGATCAGTTTACAGTCTGAGTTATACACTGATGTTGGATCGCTACAGGTCAGTGACGTATTTGCAGAGATAATTGACCCCCATTCCACTTTACATACTAATACGTGCTTAAGTAACCAGAAAGGTCATTTGTGAACATGCAGTTTACAAGAAATCAATGCTGTCTACCACTTTGCACAAGAGAGTCATCCATCGAAAGGCACTTAGAAAATACTTTAGTTGACAAGATGTCTGTTTTATCAGAAGAAAAAAATGGGACTGCACTTTTCGGGGACTTGTATTTATGTCACCTGATGCATCACATGGACAGATTTTGATGATACGTGAGGCTTTATCACTGCAGCATCTATCAGCTTTGTGCTGTTTGAGTTGTCTCTGCAGGCTCCAACGTGTCAGTGGCCCATTTGTAAAGAGGAGCATTTTTATTGACTCAGACCTCCTGCCTCGGGTCATTTTCAGTCAGATGGAGAGCTGTTATCTTCTCATTTGAAAGACAATCACATTGAGACTCTGTTTGCTGTTTTACACGTCAATGGAAGCCTTTCAGAAGCAACGGGCTGTTTTCAGTCTGTGTGTCAAACTCGGCACTCTGCTGAGACGTGTCTGCTCCCCCCTCCACAGGTCATCCTTCAAAGCATATGGTTCACAGTCTTACATTTGAATTATCTTTAGAGCAGGTTGTCCAGTTTCTTAATGTATCTAGGTGTGTGTGTGTGTGTGTGTGTAAGACTGGTATTCTGTCAATTCTCTGGGGTTTTAGGCAGATAATTGCAGAGGGCTGGAGTGAGCAGTTGGAGGTCCCAGCCATCTGCTTCTTCACTGCAGTCCAAAGAGAGTGTTGATCAGTAGTGATCAGGTAGCAGATGACACTCTCCATCAGACAAAGGGTGCTTTTTACATGACAGTACTGTCGTCCCTTTGTATAAATGCCAGACACCAAAACACAAACAAACATGTTCCTGACGATGTAGTTTGCCCACTCTGCACCGGCAGAATTTTTAATGTCATTTAATCTATTTCAAGGCAGCATTCACATGTGACATCACAATGATTTTAGGTGGTTTTGTCTAGATTAAATTAGGTAAAGCATGTCTAGGTCACTTTGGTCAGCAGAGGCTTTTATGCCCATCTGAAAAAGATGTTGTTGATATCAAGACTGCTAGCTTCTAAGAGCAATTGCATCAGGGCATAATACAATTTCAGATTCCACAAAGCAATTACTAAGACTGTAAAACAAAGTGATGTAGTGGACACTTTTAAATGTGGCCTGAAAACCCACCTTTTTTATCAAAACAAAACAAAACAAAACATATTACTGCTGATTTTATGTGCCATATGCACAGATTTTACTCTGTAGCACTTTGAGATTTGTTTTTATGAAAAGTCCATTGGAAATACAATTTATTATTATTATTATTATTTGTAGTTGTACTAGGATTTAGGATTCCCAGCTGTTTTATTATCAGTTACGGAAGGTTATTGCAAATCACACTGCCTATTATGTCACTTCACAGTTAAAGCTATGCACACACACAGTCACATGTGCTATAATTTCCAGTGGCACTCAGTGACCCTGCTGACCATTTACAGCCATGATCATCGCAACATCCATCCATGTTGTGATGTCACTGCCTACCACCTTTAGCTGATTTCTGACGTAAAACAAGGCAAGGCATATTTACTGTCCATTTATGCCTCCAGTGCTGCCAATGTCATAAATACATTTTAAGAACCTGCTTTCTGCAACACTTAGCAATAATATATACTACCTTGCCTCACAGCATACTGTGTCTAGCAGCAGTCTGTGAAGTACTACTTGACTTTGGGGCTTAGTCGAGGACTTGACTGCGACACAGGGCCTTACTGAGAAGTTACCAGACTGTCTACAAAAGGAAAGCTAAGGGACGCTAAAAGGGATTAAGATGAAAATATGATCCAAAAAGACCTCACAGATCCTCCATCTGCCTCCCCTAAAGCTCACTTTGAAGCACACCAAAGGAAAAGAGTTGCCTTTGAAGAAACAGGCCTCTAGCCACAGCGGGCTGTAAAAATGTTTCCACTGTTGGGAATCTGGCCAGATAATGAAGCTGAGGCAGGAGCGTGCCTCAGCAGTGCTATTTCTTGTGGCAGACTACAGGGAGGAGGACTTATCGAGGTTTGCCTACTGATCCCAGCTTCCTGTTTCCAGAAACGCTGCATTGTCTTAAAGGGCAAGACTGAAAAACTTTATACTTACACTCCGAATGCAGTGACCGGTGCAAAAATGACCAGTGTGATTGTGTTGTGCTGAAGGGGGATCACAATCAGACTGGGATTCATTTTACCTCCTTATCAGGTCGACTTGGCTGAACTTCCTCCGGCTGTGCTGCATTCCCATGCCCTCATGTATATCTGCAGCCAGAGGCCTCTATTTTTGGGTTCCATCAATCAGAGGAGACTTTATTGTTTGTCAGGCACTGTTTTGTCAACTGGCCCGGTGGGGTTTTCTGGGACACAGAGAGAATAGAGTAAGAATAACTTGTCCTACTCTTAACCTTGCAAATTTGTTAATAGTAATTTTGAAAACTGAAAATATTTGAGACATGGCTTAAATACTTTCAGTTTAAATCTGAAGACATAATGTGTAAGATTAAAGTAGATTTAAAGCAAGAGTTGTTAAGTGAACTTTAAAATCATACTCATTTGTATTCCATAATGTCCTTTGAACGATTGTGGATCCAGACTGTGACTGTATTAGTTTCAGGCCTTTCCAGAGACATGCAGACTGAGTTCTGACTCACTGGAAATAATACCTGGTGATGAAGTCAGATTTGTTTGACCTTTTCATCAGGTACTTCTGTAAAGATGAATTGTGGGGCCAGGGGAATGGCTCACATCTACATCTGCTAAAAGGTCATCTATCTTAAAGGTCCTTTGTCTAGATGGACATCAATATCAAAGATGTGTTTTTTAAGCATATTTCAGTTTCTGTATGGTAAAATGTCAAATCTTGTACAGTTCATAACTGATGAAAATAAATGGAAAAAATAGGACATTGTGATATTGAAACATCTCGCCTTTTTTGTCAGAGAGAAAATATATGATAAAGCAACAGTTTAAAATGAGAAATTAGCAAAGGTGTGTGTGTGTGTGTGTGTTTAATTGTTTTGATTTCTGTCAGCTTTTGTCGTCTACATTCTGATTTGTCAGGAAGAGCAGAGAAGCTTGTCAGGCTTCCTGTCAACAAGAGGAAGCAGCCTGATATTTTTGGGTGTTCGTGTAAAACGATAACTTCATAATCTGAATGGGGAACACAGGCAGAGAGAATTCATAACCTGCACGGTATTTAATAAGGCAAAGACAGACAGAAAATGTAGAAGAATTTGGTCTCCTTAAAAGACACAGACATGGATTCTTGTAAGAATAGAGCAACAGTTTGACTTTTCCCCTCAGGACAAGAAGATGAGAAGAGACAAACTTTTGATTTAAGCCTTGGACCATTAAATTGGTGATCATTAAAATGATTTGTGTAGCGGTTACGGGGAAATTATGGTGTTTCCAAATTATAAATGGACCTGATACAAAAAGGGTCCACATTCAGGACAGTTAACACTGACTTGAAATGTCATTGTGTTCCTTTATTGTTTTGGAAAGAGCAGCTGTGTCATGTTTTAGGGGGAAGTTTAAAGCTCCATTTATAATACTGGCTACAATATGTGGAACAGATGAGAGATTTGGCCGTCCTCCAACAACAGGGCAGACAGAATATAAACTTATATAAGTGCAACCCTGTGGCTTTGCTTCACTCGGGCCCATGAAGTGGCCGTTTGTCTCGAACTGATCCTCTGAAGTCAAAAACTTGAGCACTGAATCCTGACTGCCAGCTCTGCTTTATGTCCAAACAGACCTCAGAATCCACAGACACCCAGAGAGAGGGGACAGTGGTAGAACACGGCACACTGGAGGCCAGAGCTTAAACATTTCTGAGGTAGAATAACAATGTCAAATACAACAGAGGAGGTCACTGCAGTCATTATCTCTTATATCTATTTCTTTTTTCTTTGCCAGATACGTTAGAAACGTATTTTTTTATGTGTTCAGCCTGAGACCAGTGAAAAGTCACAGCTCAGTGCAGATGAGATCAGCTGCTCAGCAACACTCGGCACAGGTTTGTCATTTGTGCTCACTGTCAGTTTACAGGTGACAAGACAACATTACCCAGCAATAATTGAGTCTATTTATGTGATATAGAAGTTTTAGAAAGTACAATATTTGTCAAACATGAGATAAAGGTGTATAATGCGGAGAACTGCATGTGGAATCAACATTATTATTTTCCACACTGATTTGGTTCAGTGTTTCTCCCAAAAGGGGAAAAAAATCTCTGCTTTTCATTTGATTTCTTCTCTTTCCCCAGAGATAACTGTTTTGTTGGGGGCATTTTTGTTTTTTTGTGGAAGTTCCATGACAAAGAGATACTGTAGCTATGCTTGTGGGAAACCATTTGTAATTGTTTCCAGCAGCCAGTTTGGTTCCAGCATTCTCGTTTGTTTAGTTTTTTCTTCTCTCCCCTGCTGTAGTGTTGAAGGGCTCACGTCACTCTACATACGTCCTGACGGGGCAGTCGACTGCCTTCAGGTTCCTGCCACAATTGTGCGACAGATATGAGAGAGAGGAAGGGAGGAGAGGGAGTAAAAATAGCCTGCATGCTCGCTTTGCGTTGTGTAAATCAGCATCTACCGCACACACATAAGTGTTTATGAGAATCCCTGGCATGGCGCCATGAAAAACAAGGCCCGTTTCACAGTCCTACAATGACACCGCATTTGCAAGATCGTTTAAAGGCAGAAAATGTTTTGTGCACTGTGCATTGTGTTGTGATGTTCCATGGAAAATTTACTGTTGCACTGATACAGTAGTTCACACTCCATAAACATTAAAGAAGCTAACGTGACCAGGGATGAAACGTGCATCTTAGAAACAAAGCGTGCTTTGTCTGAAAATTGGGACAAAGGACGTAGACACCCAGTCAGACTTTAGGAGAGGTATGCCTCAAGTGTGTCTCCATAACCCCAAAACCCATGAGTGGTGGGAGTCGCGAGGGCTAGTCGAAAAGTTCCCCTTGGCTGCTGAAGCAGAGATAATTGGACCCAGGTTTAGCTGCAGTTTTGGTATTCACATCTCGAGCCAAGTTTTGATCTTCACGAGTCGTCTTACAGACAGCGCCTGCATGAGCAGGTTCGTCTGACCAAGTGACAAGTTTTGACATTTCTTTCCTCATGTGAGGAATCCTGACCCATATCAGGTCAGGTGATCCTTTTTTTCCTTAGGTCTTACACATGATGGTGTTTTTCAAATATGACTGAAACTGGTACAACTATTGTATTCAGTTGATACAGTCTGTGATGAGAAGCAGATTCTAAATGTCAACATGTTCCTCTATTGTTTTGGACCAGCTGTGTCATGTTTTAGGGGGAAGTTTAAAGCTTGCAGACTGCAAAGTGTGGAGCAGATGAGAGATTTGCCTGTAATATTAACACATTTTCTTTATGCACGTGAGGAATCCTGACCCATTTCAGGTCAGATGATGTTTTTGGTTTTTTTTCTTGAAGTCTGCGATGTGTGGATTCTGATGTTAATGGTAAACACATGGAGTCACGGGAGGATATCTATCCAGTGGCAGTAGAAACAACAGTGTTTGTGTTTGTAGGGGTTAAATTGATCTGTCTCAGGGTCTGCTGGTATTCTGTCTCTGTTTGGGGGTCAGAGGTCGATCCTGTAGGGATAGTGACATAGAGGAGTTGCTCTGGGGGTCATCCATACTTTGAGATGTGAGGTGTATGACAGCAGAGTGTAAGGGTGACAGTGGAGCTTTATTCAGTCTCACGAGACACCCTCATAATGTTGTCTCGATCATCACATGCACTGCACACGCAGACAGAAAAACATGACTCCTTTGTCTTAATGTGTGCGGTCCTTAAATAGCAAAGGACATAGTTATGGAAGACGTGTCACATTCTGGCCAAGCAAGCAGTGTTACTGTAGTGGCAGCATTGTCAAAGTGCAACACTGTTCAATGTACTGCCATGAAATTTTGTTTAAAGATTGATGCATCTTGTCTGAATTGATGCCAACTATATGTCCCAGGCTCTGTTTTTAGAGAAAGCTATTGAACTGGATTACTATGAAACTTTGAACAGATGCTCATGTCTTTGGAGATCCTTTTACTTTTCATCATCACGTTCGAGCTCCACTTTGTTCAGGGCTTTGGTTTATGACCAGATGTCTGCAAAACTCATGAGAATTCCATCAGCCTCAGCTGTATTTTGTGTTTAATACTAACAAATCTCAGAATGCACCAGCAATAAACATGCTAAGCACCGGTATGTTAGCATTGCATAGACTCTTTGTCATGTTTCATAGACATTTAAAATTGAAACCTAATAATTTTTCATCCTAATCTATTACTTATATTTTGTGTGACTAATTACAAATGCCCACCCCCATAGCCCAAAGTGGTGTGTTCAAAAAGCTCGTTTTTATTACAGTCCAAATGTAAGTCTGGCTAAACCATCCTGTGATGAGATGATCCCACCAGAAAAATACTCCATACATGGAACAGGGTGCTAGAGCTGCGGTTCTAGAGATATCCATTATCCCCTGTTTTGACTCAACAGTTTAAGCCTGTTTGCACAGCCAGATTTCAGGTGTGTTTCTTTAACGCTCAAGACTCACAGATCTGCAGGAAACTCCGAAAGGAAACGGCCCCTCCGCGCTCAAACTTCAGCTACTTGAAGTGCAATCTGGCAAGGTGTCTGGAAAAATTCCTATGTTGTTATTTCACAGCCTGGAGCAACACATATCCAGGCAGATGCAGGTTTATAAGGCTTTTTCTCAAGTTGCTCTAAAATTATCTACCCCAAATTGCACAGACACCAACATTTTTTACTAGTGCAGGATCATTATAAAACTGTAAGAAGTAAGTGAGTCCTGGAGGTGGAAACTTAAAAAAAAAGTAGGAGCCACTCCATCAAATACAAGGAAGCACCTTCTTGACCTCATGGAAGCTCGTTGGGGTCTAAACTGCAGCATTCAGGGGGGTACTGATTGTTCTCAGCTGCTTTATAGCACAGTGATGAAAAATGCAGTCTGTCTGTCTCTTAATGTGTCTTGGACTTTTGTTATGGACACAGACATTTTCTGCACATCCCTCACACCAAGTGGTACTCCATCTGTCAACTTTGTCTGTGTGTGTGTTGCTGTATGTAACGTGTCTGTCGGCAGGTTGCAGGACAGAAATACACCATGTGGGACAACTTCCGTGTTGAAGGCAGACTCCGCGGTCAGCAGGAAATGACCTTGGGAGATCTATTCCAGCATATCAAGGTACAACTATCGTATTCCACACAGACAGGAAAAACACACTCTCTACACACCCGGTGCTAATGAGTGCATATTTTATTTAATGCACACAATGGCCATTGTTTGAAATGATTGACCATTTTACACCTACCATTCACAACTTCAGGACTCTGCTCTGCCATCAAGGAGGAGAGAGAAAGAGTTTTTTCTGTTTTACAAAAGTGTCAAACTTTCCTTTAAGGCACTGGCTTATTGTCTTCTGATGTTAAGAGTAGGTCTTAAATTGATAAACTGGAGAAAGTTTCATCTTGCTCTGTTAAATGACATTTCACCTTCAACTAAATACAGAAGTACCGGTTAAATAGATGTGTAGATACACATGCTTCAATTCCATTCTATAGGAAAATAGCAACTTCTAACGTTTGTATTGAGGCTATCTAGTTTATCTAGATCTATCACCTGAAAGACAAGCGCTCACACATCCACACCTTACAAGCTCTGTTGGACATTATCGGTAAGAAGTCTGTGCTTGCAGCAGCACATGTCTGTCAGTCCATTTCTTTCATGCACACACTTTCTTGCCCTGAACAGACATTTGGTTCATTGATTCTGCTGAAGTTTGTTCTGAGGAGGCAAGGGGAAAATAAATTGGCAAGTGTTCTTATTTGCTCCAGGTTTAGTTTAACCTTTGACTGGCCGGGCTCTCCCTGGTTTGTTTGTAGAGACGCAGCAGAGCTTCCTCCACAGGTCATCATCAGACCTTTGAGCTCTGTAGACCACATTCTTTGTAGAAACCACACTCTTTGCATTTATTTATTTGATGATAGCCTGTTACAAAATGATACTTTATTGCAGATTTAACCAAATTATTTGTTGTTTGTGCAGGAAAAATACAACTTGACTGTCTGCAGTCTCTTCTATGGACCAGCCATCTTATACATGGGGCAAGAAGAGCGGCTTCAGCAGAGGTATGCCCATCAATGACAAAGATACAGTACAATGTACCTTATACAGTACAAGACTGCATATAGCACACACAAACAATTACAATAAGCAGCCTCCCATTGTTTGTTTAGAGGCTAATGGCAGGATGAGGTGTTTCCTCTGAGCCTGTGAGGAGAGAGTCCCTTGACACACTCACATGCATCACTGAGCACTGATGATTGAGACTGCTCCTGCTCAGGTTTCCATCTGTTTGTTGAGGAAGAGTTAAAGAGTTAAATTAGTGAGAACTTTTTTTTCTCCTGTGATGCTGTTTGGGCCTGTTCAACACTGCAGCACATTAAAGGCATGTTTTATAAGCCCCGGGCTGTTTGAGGCAAATCACGTCTCCTCTTCAGTTGAACACGCGAGGACAATAAATCACGTTTGACAGGGAAAGGTTTATAGCAAATAAATGATTGGTTAAAGTTAAATATTTGATTCTAATCATGCTGTGCTTGCACCTTGCTGCGTGTGTCCCTCTCTGTTGTCTATGGTGAAATCTCATGGGAGTTGGTGCTGGTGTTGTGTGTAGCTGAAGCTACAGAGTGCTGTGGACAGCAGGCTGCACATGACAAATGATCGCTCCACTGCTGACTTCCTGCGCACTCGTCCTGTGCAGAGCTTCCTGTGTTGGGCCAGTGATGGAGGAATGTAGAACTTCATGATAACTGGGGGGTGGAATACTCTGTTTTTATTATTGTCCAAAATTCCCATAATCCTTTGTTTTCAGTCTACCCTGTTTGTGGCTGCAGGCCCATCCATTCCTGCTGAAGATGTAGAATCTTAAAACAAGGTCACGGATATTTAGTTTTAATAGTCTAATAGTTTTAACAGGAGAGAACTGTGGATTTGTTCAGGACTTTAAGATGTGGATTATTTACACATTTGGTTTATTATGTGGGTCCAAAAACTTGAACACATAGCAAGGATGTATTAAACTAGGCAGTATATTACAGCAGTCATTTATAGCAGGACTGATGTATTAGTCTAGTTTTATGTAGGTGTTGGTAACTGCCAGCTGTGTGTATATCAGGCTTTGACTATGGAAACAATACTTAGTAATTCATTGTCGGTGTTGATCTGGGGATTTGTTAATAACAAGAGAAGGCATATTCTAAATTCCATATCCCATAATGATGTACAGGCTCTTTTTGAAATCACATTATTTAGATCTGTCGTAAACTGAGCTCATACGTTTGTTAAACTGATGAGTTTATTCACACTGCCTGTCCAGACAGTATCTTCATACTAGATGTATTTTTTTGCAGTGTGTCTGACGTGGTGAGAAAAGTGACCAAAGCAGACATCCCTCCACACAAGAAGATGCTGGAGCTGATCCCCTCATTTGATGAGGATGAAGACTGTGAGTTAGTCCCACCCATCAGGTTCCTGCTCTAGTGATACCATCGACAGGAGGTTTCCACAGAGTTCCAGTGAAAAGCCTGTAACTGGATGGATCTGCATCAGTGTGACTAAGCAAACTTATACACTCCTGTGACACCTTAAAAACAAGCTAAATGTTGGTACCTTTGCTGATTTTTTTCCCAGTATGTCTTTCCCTTCCTTTCACTTTACATTGGTATGGCCTGTTATGCTGACAAATGCTGAAAGCTCTGATATCCTTATTATTAGAACTAGAGATTTATACCAAAAAGTACAGCTGACTGTTAGTTTTTGTTTTAATGTAAAATGTGTCTTATGAGAGGTCAAGCTAAAGGTTATTAAGATCTTTGCCGAAGCATATGGATAAGCTGACCTGGCACTGGTGGGGCATTGCTGGACTGGTTTCTAGGTCTAATTCAGGTCAGGCTGAGCTTGATATTTAAGGGGCGCAGTCAGGCCAGTCAGCTGGCACAGTAGATTCAAGTGCTTTTGACGGTTCAGGGTGCTGCTGCCATCTGGACTCAGCTGTCTTGTATAAATCCTGTTCCAAATGCACACGCGTACCCCTCCCTCCCTCCATCCCTCAGCTGCTCAGAACAGTGATGTTCATCTGCTCAGATAGCTGCATATCCATCCCTTTACTGTAAGTTGTTTCATCTCACACCCACACATTAAAACATTGTTCTATTGTCTCTGTTGACTATATTTGAATCATGTCATGATAAATTATCTTTGCAATCATTGCTGCAGCTGCTTACAGATGTGCTTTTAAACTTTGCAATTAAGCTGTGATTGAGGACACTGTGATTTAGTGCTGTTTGAACAATAAACCAAATATATGAGGAACCGTGTTCTATCATTGTACTTCAGTAAAACACTTCTGCTTGCTTACTATCTTTTATACAAACATACTTTGCTGTGCTGGCCACACCCAAACACCCATTTTTCATCAAGTTATAGTGTGGTTTTGAAATATCTGGTTGGATATGGATAGCAGCTGTATTTCTGTTTCCTAAAACTCCCATGTTATTTTTTCTGTAACACCGACTAATTGACCTAAGACAAAGCATAAAGAAGCTTAAAATGGTTATTAGAAATAATTAATGATTAGAAATAAATTGACAAATGACAAAAATAATTTGGTTTTCTCAAAGAACAGAAAAACAAAATGAAACACATTTTCATTAAATACAGACAAAAAATGTTTATTCCAGACGTATCACTGTGTAACACTATAAACAAAATCCAATTATGAAAATAGAACCATCTTATTTTAATGTCTGTCAAGGGTCAGTCTGTGGTTACAGCCTTTCTCAGATGTATCCAATGATGTCATTGCATATGATGGGCTGCCGACTGCCAGTCTTCATGAGAGCTGTGAACTGGTAGAAGTCAGAGTCCGGTTGATGCAATCCTGTGTGGGACTGGTGAAAAAAAGGCTTGAGAGCCTGGAGTCCCACAGGGCAAGACAGCCGTTTGGGAGCTCCTGCATCCCTGCTGACCCTGGAGGAGTCTGCTGGCCTCGGCCTCACCTCCACACTTTTAGACATCCCAGTCAGTCTCTTACGCATGTTGACCAAAATGTCTTTGGCAAGACGCCGGCCGCCACTGGGCTTCAGTTGTGTTGGCTCAGGACACTCTGGTAGGTCCATCCAGTTCTTTATAAGGTCAGCAAAGCTATTGTCCCCCAGAACCAAGGGCTGTCTGTTCCTGCTGCGGCTCAGCAGTGATGTTGTCCAGTCCTCAGGGTCGCTGGCCTCAAACGATGTCCAGCGCTCTAGGCAAGCGTCCGAGGTTGATTTGGGACGGATACGGCGAGAGGGTCCTCTGTTTGTTCGGAGGCAGGCCGAGGAGGAGACCCTGACGTTCCTGGTCCTCCTCAGCACCACACCTTCATCGTGCCACGACGCCTCAGAGTATCCCGAGTCAAAGTCCACACTCTTCTCGCTGCCTGGGGAGCCACGTGCCAGTCGTTCATGCTCCTGCTGCTCTTCCTCCTCTTCCAGGGGGCTTGCCAGGCAGCAGGCAGAGTCGTATGTGCTGGCATCGCTGGCGTCAGAGGCTCGTAGTCGAGTGAGTCGCTCCTGCTGAGCCCTCTGTCTGCAGAGCCGTGTTGCAGCAAAGGACCGGACGCATGGTTCACTCAGCGGCCTCGGCCTCCCCATCTCCTTCAGGTCCTGCAAGGATCTCATCATGTACTGCATTTGGTCCCGGAGGCAGTCTGTAGAATCTCCTAAACACAGCTGCACAGTGAGAAAGACACAAAAATGAAGTGGTGAAGCTTAGTGGGCATTCAAAAATAACACTTGTACAAAAACAAACTTAAGTAAGAGGATCTGTGGTCAACTTTTGCAGCAGGCTACAGTTATGCTGAGCGCTGGCCACTGGAGCTGAGGCTTGAACAGTTCCCTATGTTATTTCCACAACTGGGCCAGTAAGATTTTTCGAGGCTGAGATCACTCCGCTCTGTGACCATGCAACAAGTAAAGAATTCCTGACAAAACCTCAGAGCAGCTTCATGTAGACCATCCCATGCAGTATGAAAATGAAAGAGCCGTGGCTCTGAGGACAGGATGCACATTTTAAACTGGGAAAACACCCTGCCTCCTAAAGCAGGAGGGGAAGTTTGAACAAAGTATGAATCATGGAGGAGTGCTGAGGCTCCGATATCCTCTCTGGACACCCCTAACTCACAGGATGTTGACTGGTCAGTTTTATAAAGCAGGAAATCACAGCAACTTTCTGGAGTTACATGGTGATCATGTTTTAATTATGAGTCACAACATCATCAAGCTTCCAGGGAGAATGAAATCAGTTCAAGCACCAGCAGAAGACCAACAGTTTTCTGTTTCATTTCATTTACTTTATATTCAATTAGTTGAGCCTCCCCTGTGAGTTTGAGTTGTAAGAGCGCCACAATGCCATGATGTTATCACAGCTGTGGGTGCTGAACCATTTGGTCCTGGGTAGCGGAGGGGGGGGTTTATCAGACATACAGAGACATCCTCAGTGGGACTCTGCGGTCACTCTGCCACTTTTAAAATACCTTGTTCTCCTTGGCTGCTTTCACACAACGGGGAGAAGTGACTCACTCAGTTGTGTACATTTGACAAGGACAGTTTGGTCTGAATTAAGTGTGACTTTGTGGCTAAGACACACTTTCTTTACAAATCAACTATTAAAACAGTCATTAAGGCGGAGAAAAAGTTTAAGAGCAAGAACAAAAGTTAACACTATAGTTTGTGCTAAAATATCCAAGTACCTGTAAACAGGAGGAGGAAAAGGAAAGTAAAAACTCACCATTGCTTTTGAGGAAACGTCTGAAGTGAAGTTCAATATCCTTTCCGTTATTTCTGCAACAAAACACATGGCATTAGGTGAGTGATCAGTGTTTCTCTAACAGGCTTCAATTTTCCACACAATAACATATAACACTCACCTTTGCATTGGTTTTAACAAACTAATCCCAACATGTTCTGCAGCTCCAGGTGATGCCTGTGCGTGTGCGTCTCCTGTGCTCTGAGCCAGATGAGGGGCTGACAGCGGGACTTTGACGATGCTGAGCTTTTCTCTGCAGCAAATCAGCGCACAGCGGCAGAAAA
>OMNW01010284.1:3278-15126 GCA_900303245.1 Selene dorsalis
GTTCTGATCTGGGTGGGGAATTGATTGTTACAGGACATTAGCAAAGTCTCATCTCACTGTGGCTGTAATGTGATGGGAAAGCATGGAGGTCCTGATGATCTCAGACACATCACCGTTACATAACATGCCACAGGGTAACGAAGAGCCATAGGAGCAGTAACCTGGAGGTAACTCGTAAAATATATATTTTTACATCCTGTAAGTTTTTTGCAACCAGAGAGCAGTGGAACTACTTATTTCTGGATAACAATGTCCAAAGGAAGCCAGAGTGGGTCAGCTAACCTGGGTTCACCCTATAGATAAAGATCTACAGGGGACTGTGGTTATTTTTATGAACATTTCCTTCCAGACTGACACAGTGATGTAAAGACCAGACACCTCCATGCAAATCTAAATCTAAATTTGGATTAGATGGGATAATGTGTCTTTTTTTGGGAGGTTTGAAAGATGTGACGTCAGGAACAAGCTTATTTCTCTGATGCGCTATAACCGTCTTCTTTGTCTTGTATATGCAGAGACATGCCAAAACCTTTTTGCAGCATTTTGCAGCCTGGGGATAAAGTTGTTGTTTGCATGGACTGATGTAGGTAGAGAACAGGGCGAGTGTGGTGAAACACATGTAGGAGAGGATTTTAACCTAAAAACAATTGTGCATTTTGGGACATGTGTTGATAAAGTCTAATTACATTTCACTACTTTTTAGTTCAAATATTGATTTAAACCAAGGAGCTCGCTCCTTGGCTCCTTCGTCGCCCTGTGCTTTCATGCTAAAATGTCCAATTTTACAGCAGTGTAAACATGATGTGATACATAAAACAATAACTTGCCCCTTCATGACAACTGGCTGTAGCTCAGGAGGTAGATCAGATTGTCAGTGGTTTGCTCCTCAGCTCCTCTAGGTCTCTGTTAAGATAATGAACCCCATGTTACCCCGGATGGGTGAGTCATCAGTGTATGAGTGTGTGTATGGCTGTGATGCATGTGGTAAATATAGCGAAGCACCTTGAGTTGGCAGGAAGACTAAAACAACACTAAATAGGTAGATCCATTTCCAGGGGGTGGGGTGTTGATGGGGGAGCAGGCCTATCTGTTGGGGGTTGTTTTTTCACGCTCGTTTGTTAACCGTTCTACTTTTATCTTGTTATGTCTTCGCTTTTATGGCCATATATGGATATACACATCTGGATGATCACATCTACGCCGTGTATTATGTCACAGTGCTATGAACTTTGGGTAATTTCCTTAAAGGAGACATATCATGCCCCTTTTCCACAAATTAAAATAGTTCCCAGGTGTCTTAAAGTGTCTGTGACATGCTTCGGTCAAAATACCTCAAGGATCAAACATCACAGCTCTTTTCATCTGCTCAACAGCCCTGTTCAGAAGGTACCAGTACTCACAGGTAGGGGTGGTATTATCCAAATTCAAAAACTAATGACACCATTGTCAGACAACTGAGGGAACAGCTTTTAAAACCAAATTCATTTCAACCTATGGAGCAAATGACAGATTTTTTTGTCAATTCTCACATTTTGGGGGGGCAGAAGGGAAGACAAACACCAAATATATGTTAAAGAGCCTTCAGAAAGTGAAATTTCCATGATATGTCCCCTTTAAATAGAGTCTGCACAAACAAGGACATATGGAAAGTGTGCATAAAGGACTCAGACTGAATCATGATGCTGTCAGTGGGTTGACAGTGGGACAGCACTAAGTCTCTCACAGATTTACCAAGAAGGAGCCTCAGTCTGTGAGTGTGATGCTGGACACTGGGACTGGGCCATGTAATCTGCGGTTTACACCTGATGCCAGTTTGACATCACTAGAAGAACCAGTGCTGACACTACAGCAACAGCTTGGTGACACATGAAACTGAAGGTGTGACGAGAAAACGAGAACAGAAGACAAAGATTCAGGCAGCGCTTCATGAATAAATGTGCACCTGTTCATTCCTAATACCACTGATTTGGATTTAATTATCCCCACCCACCACAGACTATTTCTGTCAATCCACCCCACCCTGTGAGTCTTAATCTTTTAACCAGCTGCGCGGCCATCTTCACTCTTTCAAAGGCATCCGCAGAAACTCTCACGGAGCTCAGCCAATGCTCCATAAACACTACATAGCCCGGAGACAGGTGCAGTTTTTGTTGCAGATTAAAAGTCCAAATCAGCAAGTTGTTAGAGCGGCGAGCCAAGAGAAGGGTGCGTGGAGGCCCGAGGCGCTGCACGGCAATGAGTCAGAGAAGGGATGAGGAACGGAGAGAAAGAAAGAGAGATAGAGAGAGACCGGAGGAGAGGAAGACAAATGGTATGGTTTAAAGAGGAGGGCGAAGAGAAAGAGACAGATTTAGGGCTGCGTTTAGGTGAGGAGGGGGCAGAGAGAGGAAGAATGAGAAGACTGAACAGAAGAAGAATTGACAACTGAGGGAAGAAGAAGAAGAGAAAAAGTGATTTAAGTCTTTACAGAAGAAGAGGAGGAGGAAGGAGAAGAAGAAAGATCAGGAGGCGTTCAAAGTCTTTTTGTTGTGCGATGCAAATGTTTAGAAGGGGGACAAAATTCACATCATAATCTAATGCACAATTTCACAAAGACACACACCATGTGCAGTGTGTATAAAAGGATTCCCAATAAGATGATTAAGATCTGAATTGATTTGAATGAATGAATATAATTTTGTTATAAAATCAGATCCTATAAATAGAGTGTAACTCAGACACACAATTCAAACAGTTTCAAGGTTTGAAGTAGAAATCCAGCACTGCAGGAGCTCATTAATGAGTGACTTCTCCAGCCTCTGATATTGGTTTTAATTCATCTTTTAGGTGCTGACCTTCCTTTGTCTCATTTACTTATATTTAAGGATCAGGAATGCACCATGTATGATATAATGCTCAAGGGAGAGTTACTTTGTTCAGATAATACGTTTCACGAGTCAAATACAAAGACCATGTGTGTAAGAAGGTACACACATGTACCATCTGTCTACATGAGATACCTGTGGCTGATAAAACGAACAGGTGAATTACATGTGGCATCTAAACTGCATCACACCATCTACACAGGCCCTGCAGGAGCCACTTTTTGGCATCCGTGACCCTGTTATTCACACACATTATCACACCTATACAGTTTATAGATGATCAGAGAAGAAGCCAGAGGGACTCACATTTCTATCTGACAGGTCGGGTGCAAACAAGTTGCCCCACGGATGTTGCTGTCAGGTCGGTCATATCCCTTTGTGTGCTTTGTACACCTGTGCATATACGTATATATATATGTTTGTGTGTGTGTGTGTGTGTATGTGAGGCAACGGAGGCTAAACACATGAGCTTCGTTAGCGGAACAGAGGCACCAGTGTTTGAATTATTGATCAAGGGAGTGAATACCATCGACACTGTAAATTCAGCAAACACACAGGGAGAGGGAAAAGTGTTTATTCAAAGTGATGAGTATGCCTGCATTTGTGTGTCTGTGTGCGTGTGTGTGTGGCGCAGGAGGGGGGTGGGCATCATCAGCTGTGAGAGTTAGTAGTAAACCTCAAAGTCAAAGGAGCTATAGGAATGTGTGTGTGTGCGGGTTGTGTGTGCGTATGTGTGTAGCACGCTGACGTTCTCTTGCATTCCTGGCATCCACACACAAACACACACACACACACACACACCCACATACACAGACACACACAACAAGCCCCAAGTCCATACGTGACCATATTGCAGGAAATCTGTCACACACTGTACCGTACTGTAAACCATGCAGCCGATGGGCCTCCAGCCACATACAGCTGCTGGAACTCATCTTAAAGGACACAGTGAACAAAACACAAGCTGTGTCCTGATTCAGAGGCTGCAGCCTTCAGAGGACGCAGCACGTCCTCAAAGCTGCCACACACTCTGAGGCTCAACGGATCTGATTTTATACAGCTGCTATTTAACACTATACCTCTCCATCTCTGGCTGCCCTTACACCTGCACCTCAAAATATGGTTCCTGATACCTCGCAATACAACCTTGACATTAGCAGTGGCGTGTTCAGGCAGTGGCCTTGGGTGGCACGGGCCACCCCTGAAATCTGATTGGCCACCCCAGCTGCCGCCGCAAAATATGATGGGCTAAATGCCCAGTCAGAGGCATTTTATACATTGTTTTATACTTTGTCAAGTCATTTTTTTTTTCAAGAATCAAATATTGAGGTTTTCTATCACAGTAGTATGTTGCCTCTCTTGTATTTTGTGACTAGTAGTTTAGTTTTTCTTGCACTGTTAGTAATTAAAGTAGATACAGGTTTTGCAGACAAAACTGGGTATGGCCAAAACCTGTATGTGAGTGTGTGTTTGCGTGTGCACGTGCATACATGAGCGCATAATGTATGTGTGCAGGCATTCATGCTCACGCTTCATGCCACCCCACCATAAGTCAGAGCCCCACTTGGGCTGTCTGGACACGCCCCCAGGCATTAGACAACTTTGAGGTTTCAGTGCCTTCGGGTTTTTAACAGCTGGACCATCAGCTGTTCAAACAAACTGAAACTGTTACATTGAAGACTGTAGATCCTCAGGCCTTGCAATGAATCTTGGGATAGGTTGGTCCACAAAGGCTCCATCACTTCTCAACCTCACTGAAGGAGCCTTCGCTATCGACAGATTACTTGCACCGCTGTGCTGATACTGATCTTCACAGTCATGTGTGTGTAGATGAGATGAAAATAAAGGTGAGTACTGAGCAGTAATGGAATAATGCAGCAATTACTAACATCAAGATGTTGGTGTATCTCACTCTGTACTCAAAGACAAAATAATGTAACATATCAATATTAAACAAATCAAATGGGGAGGTGTATAGCTCACTGGGTTTAGCAGGCGCCCCACATTCAGAGGCTATAGTCCTCGTTGCAGCAGCCCCAGTTCAATTCCAACTCTTTGTCAAGCCATTTCCTGTCTCTCTAAACTGTCCTGTCAATTCATGGCAGAAAAACACTTCCAGTCCGATTTACATGATAATCTCATTCAATTCAGTCATAAACTGATAAAGAAGAAATTCAATACTGGCAGCACTATCATTACATCGGCACAGTACTGGACAACAAATGTCCAGATGTGCAAACACATGCACATACACACACACAGAGACAAGCAGGAATGATGAAAAATAATTTACACACACATTCACAAACAGACACCTTCCACTTGGTGAGCACTCCGTCCCCTGGGACACAAGGCTGTATTGTAAATGAAGTTGTTGCGTGTGTGTGTGTACGTGGGTCTGAGTGTGAGCAGGGCTTCCAGCTGTTGGGGAAAGCCCTCTCAGGGGACTATCAAACCACATCTGTGAGGATACCAGATGGTGTTTGTTTCACTTATGGACTGACTGATTTTACAGTAAAGTACCTACTTTAATATGAACAGTTTATGTCATCGCTTTTATTTATTCTCATTTGTAAGACGGTTTACAGTATGTGTTTGTGGACTTTGTGTTTTTCCTTACTCTGTCAATTAAAGGAGTCAAACTCATTTCTCTCTACTTTCCTCCCTGTTCAGGACACATGCATGTTGTGAACAGTGTTGCTCTCCTCTTCCACTCTTTTTAAGCGGCTTATACTTAAACAAGTTAACTTGGTTTATCTCTGAAGATCAAATGACAAGTCGAGGAGTAATCTAAAAGGCGGTGTGTGTTTGTCTGCAGGACGCTGACGGACCTGCTGAAGCAGCAGGGAGGTGAGGTGAGCACGGCAGAGAACACCACGGCCAGTTCACCCAGCAGAGGGAGAGCCAACGGCATCTCAGCCAGGATGAAGCGCAGCAGGAGTGGTGAGTACTGAGGGAAGTGCTGAGACATGCGCGCACACACAACACACATTTTGGGTTAGTTCAAAACAATGTATGTTATACTGCAACTGATGCAGAAAGTCTTTATATGCTGATGTAAGAGAGGTGCCGTGTGTGTGTTCATATTTTCATGACGGAGTGGTTGTGTATCAACACTTACATAGTCTGACCCTGCTTTTCTATGGCAGGCTTATCTAATACAAGATTAATACACATAAAATATGTTTAAACATTAAAGGAGTCCCATAGATATTTAAGGAACACTGACTTGTTTTTTGAATGACTTCTTGAGTCCCAGTGAACATCTGTGCAGGAAGTGAAGGCACTGACAAAACCTGATCAGTGTGAGACTTAAAAAAAGATATGGAAAATACACAGGCAACCAATGAAAGCTCCAGTTCAACATCTCAGAGCTCTAAATGTAAACACTGAGAAGAAGGTGACACACATCGCTGGGTATTTATCACTGTAATCACCAGAGTTTTACACAACAAAAAGCCCAACAGGCAGAAACAAGTCAGTCAGGTGCTCCAGACCTGTACTGTACAAAAATCACATACGGTGTTAAAGAGCAGGAAAGACAAAACATCCTTTCCTTTCCTCTCTTTAACAAGAAACAGCCAGACGTCCAGTCCAGTCTGTCAGTCAGCCTTCACACCGTTCAATTGTGTTTCATTCCTCTGCTTAGATATTTCAGCCGGAGATTCAGACAGGTGATCCACCTGTCACTCTCAGGTGTTTGGTGCAAGTTGTCTTTTGTGTAGCCTGGTGATTAATATACAAACCAAGCACTCACACTGCAAGTTGTTATTTTTAAAATGAAATGATCACATGACAGCCAGACAGAGAGAGGAAGACGCAAAGTGTCGAGTCAGTGTTTTTTATCTGCTTCCACGGAGACAAATTCTTATTTAGCTTCACTAATCTGGTGAAATCAGATGACATTTTGTGAGTCTCTGCAGTGAGATTAAAATCAGGAAGACGCCCACTGAAAATCACTTGGTGGGAAATGTAGAGAAAAGAGTCAGACAACGTAACACAGGCATTTTAAATTTTTGATCTGTTACGTATAATTGGCACCGACTGAGACATTTTTAGGTGGTGGAGAGGACAGAGTGAGAGAGAGTGAACAAGAAAGGGGAGTAAACAATGTAGGATCTTCATCTGTAAGTAGAACACATGCTTGTTGCACGTGCACACACACACACACTGTTTAATTAGTATGTTAATGTAGGCAGGCTGCAACCCAACAGGCGGCATGCACCATTTTCTATACATTTTCTATACATTTTCTATACATTCAGCTACAGCAGCGTGGATGACACAGTTGTACATACAGTATGTGAATAGATGCATTTTTTATGTTTGAACTGTTAAATTTGGCTCGTGCACGACCGCAAGTGACTGTGCGTGCATGTGTGTGTGTATGTGTGTGTGTATGGATTAGTATGGGTCGGTGTGCGCCTGTGTCCCTGGTGGATGTGTGTGTCAGAGGGAGGGAGATGGGTGGAGTGTTTGATATGAGAGGCCGCCTGCAGCGTCTGTCTCTCATATCTTTCTGTGTAGAATTTCACACTCGGCTAATGGATTGATGGGACATAGTGTACGTGGTGGACGCTTCAGCCCAGAACGCTCGCTCCATTGATCGTATACACTTGGCGAGGGCAACGCGTTTATCAGAGGGATCTAACATAAAACTGATGTTTGTCGAGCAAATCTGCAACACTGACAGCAGCCGGGTTATTTAGTCTGAGTGAATTTAGCTCGTGGCCAGAGAGCCTGAGGTACAGAGAGAGAAAATCCAGGCATGATGGAGTGAATAAAAGAGGTATAACCCAAGTTGGTGGGTAATCTTCTGATACATCAGAACTTCATGGCCCTGCAGATATAACATCATAAATATTAATGGGCACGTATCAGTTGATCCCAGTGGCTAACATGATCTCTGCTGGCAGATTGTAAGTGAGTTAAATCAGCTGCTTGTTATTCCTGTTGGAGAAAATCTTCATCATGTCTTAGCATATGGCTACTTTTCAAAATAAAATATTCATACACCATGTATAAAAGCTGTACCGAGTACTGTCGATTACGTAAGTTTGATAAAGAAGATTCAGACAGATTAGACAGGCTTTTGACAATGTCAGTCAAGTTAGTTGAAAATCTGATAATTGCAAGTTAATAAACAGCAGCGGTGTTATAGTCATTAATTTACTTTAGCCCAGAGTATAACCTGCCCTTAAGTACACACAACTTCTGAAGTCAAGCATTTAATAAAAGTGTGACCCACAGTCTATCATCTTTTTGTGTCCTGGCAGTTGTATGTTGAGTTTTCACAGTGTTTGTTTGTGTACTTGCAGGTGTGTTTGCAGCACGTGTGTTGTCAAATTGATGAAGATCTGATTTGAATTTGTATCGTGTTCTTTGCATCAGTGTTTTTAAGATGCCTTGCATTGAGCTCTCAGGGCCACCATACAAAATCAGGCAGCTAACATGTTTATTTACGTGTTTGTTCATGTTGGATGTTCTAAGATGGGCTTTTTTTAATGGGTTTTAGAGCCAGACTCAAGTGGCCATTGGAAATCATTGTCTTTATCAGTTTTCAGCTCTGGAGGTTGCTGCTCCTGTTTGATTCCCCAGAAAAGATTCAAGTCCACTCCTTGATGTGAAGTGACAGCAGTGAAAGACAGGGGACTTTGCAGAGTTGATGAGGATACCTATTGATGCTAATTTCATATTTATGAACATTACAGCTGTTTCTTCCAAGAGTTGGAAAATGTCCACTGGCTGTGTCTCGCCATAAACACAGACAGTAAAATAAATAAAGATAAATATTGTCCAGCAGGCAGCTCTGTGCCAACAAAGCCAAGCAAAAATCCCCATCATATCACATCAATAAATGATGACAGGTGCTGTTTGAGAGGGAAGAAGTAAAGTTACAAATGAGAACTTCGCCTTAAGTCTTTCTGGGAAGATGTCACCTTAATACAGTCCACTCTTCGGTTGTAACATGGTTTTCAGCAAAATCAGAGGTTGACATTTGAGGGTCGGCAAATCAGTGCTTCAAATCCTGAGTCACCTCGCTCTGTCCCAGATCTTCATCATCCTCTGTTGACCCTGCTCTGATCTCCGGAGGAGTTGCGGGAATCTTTGTGCTTTATTTTGTATTTTCTAGGCCACCAGGTTTGTGAACCTAAGATGACACACACACTGTATACGTGTAATCAAATACAAAATGTAATGCAAAATGTTCCCTAACTGGGCCACAGGACAAAGTGGAACACTAAATAGATTGCCTTGGCAGAAAACAGATGAGCAGTATTGGTTTTTCCAATGGAGACAAGATGGCGGACAGTGGCCTCTGGAAAAAGTAACTGATTGGAGGCACGTGACAAAAGGCTGCCGCTGTTTTGTCTGAGAGATTAGAGAGATTAACTTTCATCATGTTATTATATTGGTAACAATGGAAGAAAGTTCTTGAACACACAGTGAAATGAGTGTTCATGTGTTGATCACTCATAATGTGATGCTAAATGTATCTAAAATTTATGGCTTTGGATTTTTTGATGGCTCATTTTGAACTTTGCAGATGTAACATTAAATGTATCTAAGCAAACATGATTTGGGATGACTACCCTGCCCATCATATAAAACCTCTGTGGATGGTCGGTTAGTGAGTCGATAGCAGTGCAATATAGTTAAAAACGTCCAGTGTGTTCAAATATCCCATTTCTTGACAGTAGAGATAGAGATGCTTCAACTTCTGTTTCACTGTGACGTTAAATGCTACATACGTTTTTGAGATTTCCATGAGCCATCAGCAGCTGATGTTAGCCGAGGACAGGAGGCAAATATTTGGTCTACGAGTCTCCAACAAACATGACTCATTGCGGAGCGAGAGCTTGAAGCAAACAGAATGACCTATTTATCAAAATCGACTGCAGAAGAAACGCGGCCCAGTAACAACTCGCTCGTCTTAACATTAATTTTACCTTTTATTCTCTCTGTATTTCTTTCACCCAGGAGTTGAACGCTTGTCTCCTGCACTCTCAGCTCTTCCCTGCGGCCATGAGTCGCAAACTTCTTATTCTTGTGAATTAATGATCTAGGTATGAAACCGTGCTGCCCTGCTAGTGTCAGGTTGATTACTCTGACAAAAGACATGCATATGACCAATTCAGCAGATGTCACAGTGTGAGGACTGTGAGGTACGTGGGAGTGTAAGCTGTGTTTGTCTGATGATGCACAAAAACTCACGTATGATCTCACCGTTGACTGATGCGGTACGTACTCTACCTCTCGCTTTATTTCCTGCTCTTACAGCTCTGTTTAAAAATCATTGGCAGCCCTGAACTTCAAGCACATGATGCAGAATATCTTAAGAAATGAATGAACCAATTTCATATAAACAGAATATTTGAATAAAATATCCAAGGTCCAATAAACAAAATCTGCATAATAGATAACAGAAACACAAAATGTATCTCAGACACAATTATTGGCATCCTTCATTAATATGTGGTTGCGGAACTGTTGCCAACAGTGGGAGCCTCTGAACGTCCCTTAGAGCCAAATAGAAGCTTCTGGTAGTTTCTCCTTTATTGTTATGAGTCTCCTTCTCACTCTCTCCAAATGTTTTCAGTCAGATTTAGGTCAGGACTAATTGCCGGAAAGTTTAAAAGAGTCCACTGTCTCCAAAACCGATGTTTTGTGTGTCTGGATGTGAACTTTCTGTCGTTGTCTTGGTAAAAGACTGAAGACCTTCATCTGGATCCTTGTTTTTGGCACTGGGTATCACATTTCATTATGAAACGTCTTGTTAATCTTCTGATTTCATCATTCCTTTGATACGTTCAGCGCCTCCAGTGCCAGACGGAGCAAAGCACACAGCATTACAGAACCTCCACCATGTTTTTTTGGGTCTTTTTTCCCTTTAATTTATAGGATAGTTGAGAGAGACAGGAGGCGGGGGAGGCGGAGAGAGGGGCAATGACATGCAGCAGCGAGGACTGTAGCCTCGGCATATGGGGCGCCTGCTGAGCTGTACGATGCCCCATCCACTGTGTTTTACTGTTAGTAGGCTGTTGTTTGCCTGATGGGCTTTATTTCATCAGCTTTACACAAAACTGATGCGGTCCATTCCTGAAGAGTTTCACCCGTTCATTCATACAACATTGTCCCACACAGACGTTACACAGAGCTCCAACGTTAGAGCTGCCATTTTGTGTCCTTCTCTTAATAGCGATGTCCTCGTTTAACTTGACCCATGGAGTCCTACTTTGTTCGGTGCGTGACGTCTAGTCATACACAGGTCGGCCTGAAGCTCTTGAGATGGCATGTGTGGTGTTTTTCTTTTCCCCCCACGCTATCCATCTGAACTGCCTGAGACTTTTCTGAGACATTTGTTTGTGACATTTCTTCACTGTTCAAATGCTTGATTCAGGTCATGTCAACTCTGCAAATTAAGCAAAACTATTCGTTTTAAGTTGGTATGAAGAAATTTGAATATTTATCAGAATGGTGCCAATAATTGTATCAATGGTACATATGGTATGTGGTGTGTTTGTATCATTTCACTGTAATACAATTATTCATTTTCCTTTGTTTTTATTTTTCTTGGGAATTTTATGAAAAATGTTCTGGATCAACAAAATTGGTTCACTTAGATTTAAATCTGAAGATATTCTGAGTGATGTGGTTAAAATGCAGGAGCAAGTTTGACTTGTCTGTGTCTCCTGTCATCAGTCTCTCACACACAGACACACTGGGACCTTCACTTTTCATCTTTGGTGATGACAGACGCCATGCAATGCGCTCTTGCCCTTTATCATTTTCCCCGTGGCACTTAAGGCTCCTTTTATCTATCATCTCACACACAAACACACTCTCAGAGGTACATTTGGATGCACAAAACACACACCATATATAGAAACACGTGCCGGCCTCCCCCTGCCTCTTCTCGCAGAGTATCAGGGTCATGAGCAATCACAATAGCAGGCTTGTGAGATGGTATAGGAGTGTGTGTG
>OMNW01010284.1:15255-37803 GCA_900303245.1 Selene dorsalis
TAATTCCTCCTAAAAACTCCTTTTAAGTTGCTGCCCTGAAAATGAATCTCAGTCTAAATGTCTCGCCTCGCTCCTCTGCATCATTAGTGCCTCTGCTGAAACTCAACTGCTTCTAGACAAACTGGGAAGTCTAAATATCTGGCTCGCTGTGAGCCTGCGCGCGTTGTTTAATTGCTAACCTAGTATTTCACACGCTGAGAGAAGAATGTATCCTGCTCCTTTTCATCTCAAGATCTGCTAATCAGGGATGTTTTAATGTCTGCATGGCTTTGTTCATTAATAATTAATCTCTTAATTCTTAACGGCAGACCACACACTCCATCAGAGCATTTTTTAAAGGCAGTAGTTAGAAGTGTGGCCAGTTTTCAGCGTCACTTCTTTTAGCCTCCTAATGAACGCATAATTTTCCTCAGGTGGCTTCCAACCTGGCATCAACTCACTGAATCTGAGCTCAAATGTTTTCAGTGTTTTAGCGGGGTAATCAGGACCAGACTAAATTATTACTTGAACCTCAAATCTCTTTGAATCCCCACAACTAAATTTAATACTGCTGCAGTTTTTTTTTTAAAAAAGTAAATTCAAGTCATGTCAGTGTCCAGACTGAATTTCTGTCATGTCAGAAACTAACTTCACCAGTGTGCAGGTCCAGTCTGGTCTGTTTTTCTGCTTATACAGCAGCTGACAGTCACTATTCACTGAGCTGTGGTGTCAGTTTCTCTGGTGTGCAGATTCACTGAAACATGTTAAAGCTGTCACATCAAAATGGCAACACTCAGTTTGTCAGGCTGCATCATATGTAGCTTGTTTTGCTGATGACTTCACTGAGGTCTACAACATTGCTCACAGTTGACATTTCACATAGTAACGTGTGATATAATGGCTGAAGACAAATCCAAAATGTCTGTAGCTTTGTCAAGATCTGTGTGTCTGAAACCCGACTGTTCACCACTCACTCACCACACAGCTGTCTGTCTGTCACTCACTCTGTTGACACAGACTTCAGATGAAGGTCAGGCACAGCTGAGCTGGTAATCATGAATGGTCACCAAACTGAACTAGAACTATTATTTTCACACACACACACATTCTTAAATCAGTATTTTCACTTTAAATGTAATTATATTTACACGTGACATTTTTTTCATCAGCTAACTATTGAAAAGCATAAACTACAATAAATGACATGATAAATTATTCATATTTATAAGATTATAAAAAGCCATTTTGGGCCTGCATACACACACACACCTGTGACCACCTCAGCTATGGAACCAGTCATTCTCTTCATCTCACAGATGTAGCAGCTTGTTTCTACCCTCCTGCATTGTTTAGACAGATGGAGCAGAGGAAGCCAGTGATCCCCACACAGAGAGGAGATACAGTATTACATAACTCATTAAGCAGCAGTCCTGCCCTCTTGCTCTACTCTTGTTGCCAGACGTTCACATGGTGATGCCTAATGTAGAAATTAATATGTGCAGCCATGCTGGAGCTGTAAAATCTAAGACCCCCAACGAGAACCTCTGCTAATTCCCTCAGTTACTGTTTTATCCATTGTCTCACACACACACACACACACAGCCCATTATGCAATCACTTGGGCTTGGGGGACTTTCATATTCAGGGGGAATATTTGCCAGGTAAAGTTCATTCATAAGGTATGTGGGGCAAAATACTAAAAATAAGTTTATTTTTGAAGATAATTATAAAGTAAGTCTGTTTTGTGCAGAACTGAATTTCTTATCCCCCCTCCCCCAATCAAAATCATGTATTTAACCTTAACATTGTATGACACAAGACATATGATGAGGGAAATAAGCCGTCAGTGCCATAACTGTGTAATTCCATCTCGCAGCTGCAGTGAGCCAGTGACAGTGTCAGCTACAAACCAACAAACAACATTAACATATAAAAGGAGTTAACTGTGCTAACCGTTCTGATGCATCTGCTGGTCTCTGAATCTGGTCTCAACAGGCTCCTCATCAGACGTGTGGATGAGCCTCTGATGTTTCTTCTAACGCGATCCAACTTGATCCACATGAGATTTTGCGTCAGCACAGCCACTTCTTCTAGCTGGTGCACAATAAACTCTCAATGATGGAGTAAAGTGTAGATGATCTTCAAGACCAAAATTTAAACATTAATCACAGCAAATATGTTAAAATAGTTTAAAACATGTCTGAAGTGGAACCTCCATAGAGGCAACTGACATGTCTGCCCACTACACTGTGACATTGTATAGCTGATTTATCAATAAAGGATAATCATATAGGAACCTTTTTTGCAAGCTCGTGTTACAGATCCCAGAAACACTGGAAAAATGAAATTTCATGTAAGAACGCACACAGAAGACAGTGAATACACAGCACCAGCGCATCATGAGCTGTTGGTCATTTACTGCAGCTTTAAAAAGCATCATGGGAAGAAAAAGAGAAGATGATGACGATGAGAAGAAGGTAGTAGACGATGATGACAGTGACAGTATGAAAAGGACTTTTTCTTCATAATCTGCTAATCTGGCACATGCCGAGAGGTCAACACCACTGGATTACACTGGATGGTTTCCTTGTGCACACATACTCTCACACGTGCACACACACACACACACATATAACATATACGTAATTATCAATGTACTGTGTGTTGTAGTTTAAGCTGATTAGGTGGTGAGATGTTCACATGTAGTATACATTGTGTGTGTGTGTGGTGATGAGGTGGAGGCTCAGGGTTGGGAGTGTAAATGTTGTTACTGTAAAGTCTAACTCCTGACATTTCTCCACCCCTCTGGCTCCAGCATCATTTTCTAATTTATTCCACCAGACCATCCTGCCATCCTCCATCCCACTCTCTCTCTCTCTCTCTCTCTCTTTCTTTCTTTCACCAGGCACCAGCAGCTCACCCTCTCTCCGTGTTCATCATCTTAACCACACACGGCTCTGACTCCGTGCCTCTCCACTCAGTGTGTGTGTGGTGATTAGCATTCAGTACTTGTGCTGCGTACACCTCTCTCTTCGTCATCGATGTGATGAAATCCTCACATGTCTTTCATGCTGTACTTCTCTCCCAGTAACACTGTGCCACACACACACACATACACATACACAAATGGACTGTCTGGTCCATTGCAAATTGGATTGCCAACTGTATGAATACACTTTACTCCTTCATTTGGTCAAAGGATGTGTCAGTTTAACACACAAACCAGCACTGACACACACAAAAAACACAATTCATGCACTACAAAACAATGCTACCATGTTAAACACCACTGATTTTGTTTCTCTTTTCCCAAGTGACCTTATAAAGCATGTTGTTGTTTGGGTGTGTGTCTGTGTGAACATTCGTGAACGCTGCATGTGTGTCCATGCATCCCTGGGGCTGACATCAAGTGCGCTGGCTGCATCACTGGACCTTATTAAGGCTAATAGCCAGGACTCCACTCTCTCTGCTAGTTTGTTCCATTGTTCATTAACCTCATTTCATTTAGCATGAGACTGACTGGCTGTCAGTGTCGGTCACCGTCCTCATGGCGGAGGAGAGACGCTGTAATCCAGCATTTATGTGACACTTGAACACCACACAGTCCCACCTGAGAGTCTCTGAGTACAACCTCTGCTGAGTGGGGCCTCTCTCTGTCCATGTGTGTGTGTGTTTTTATTATTATAACCGAGAAATCATCTTAAAAATACATCCTAAATAATTAGTTATTGTTTAAATTGTCTGTTGAGGTGAAACAGCTCCATAAAATTCAATTATGTACCGGCACTGCACACCACATGGTCTTTTGCTTGTGAAGGTCAAAAGCAAAAATAATATGCAAATGTACAAATCTGGGTTTTCAGCCCTCACAATATCATCCGAGTTAAATATGGTGATGGATCTCCAGTTATTATCAGTGTATGCTAATTGCTGGGATGACTGCATCCACCAACGAGGGAATCTGGTGCATATCTGCTCTGTGTTTGGATGTCATGTGACTTAAAAGCAGAAAAAGTGTTTTCATCTCATTTAGGTGAAATATTGTTCTCTCCAATAGTATGTATATATGTGTAAGTTTTCAATATTGGCATATTTCCATTGCTCTTTTTTAATTTTGCAATTTCAAAAAGTGCACTGAGCACTTATTATTATTCATAACACATTTGTTATTGGAAATGTGACTGTGACTACATCTGTTTCCATTCTGACCAAGCAGTGTGGCAGTGTCATGGAGACAGGCCTTGTGTTTTATTGCAGTGCTCACATTGGGTGTTTTTGAAATAAACTGTACATAAATTATATAATCAGTGGCACACAGCAAACTCTGAGTGTATAGTATCCAAACACACACTCACCAGTGTCAACTGGATCTGATGCTGCAAACAAATTCAAATGAAGCTGCCACATGCACTCTGCTGTGTACACTGTACACCGTGGGTACTAAAAGGTGTCAGGGTGTTTACAGACTGCACAGGGCGAGAGGAAATGTCACAGCTCATTTCTGCCCCAGGACACGCTAAGAGGTTAATGTGGCCACGGTTCACTGCCAGTGTATTTTAAATTTACTACAGTACAGTTACGTTATTTCTAAAACACTAAGGGCGGTTGAGTTTGTGAAAGACAAACATTCAATCTCAGCTCAGTTTGAAACAGGATGTGCGCTCTGGACTGGATTGTTTTTGCCTTAAAAGAACGTAAATGTTGCATGAGACCCTCTAAAGGTTAAATATATCACTTATGTCTTTTAAATATGCTGCTAACAGACTGTGCCTCTGTCTCCCACCAGAACAGTATCATCTGAATAACTCTTACGGGCCGTTTGGACAAGGGCTTCCACACCCGCACAGCAACCACAGCGCAGTGGGACTGAACAAATATACCTCCCTCAAAGCAGTGGGTAAGTTGGACACACACACACACACACACACATACACACATAAAATGACGCTGACTCCAACTGATACAGTAACCTTTAAAGTACAGTAGGCTGGCAGTGCAGGAGCTGTCAACTGATGATGGTCTCTGTGCCTCTTGGCAAACACAAAGCTGATCTTAAAGAGGAGCCGTCTGACACTGCAGCTCTCATCGCCACTAGATGAGCCTGTGTCTCAGCAAAGTAATTAGTCAAACCTTTGTTGTTTTAATTATCAACCGGACTGCGATTTTTATTAGAGCCAACATCACTGTACAGCAATATTTTCACAGACTAGCCCGACAGCACAGGTCACTGCCAAGGACAGAGCTCTATAATACATGTATTTCATGGAACAGCCTGTGGGAGCTCGGAGGCAGGAAGGAACTACTGGGGCAAACATTATGAAAGCTAAATGTACCATGTCCTCATTTTGAGTTTAATTACACCAAACTAAAAACTTTTTTTACCAACCTTGGTTTTGTTTTTATAGTGTCGTCATTGTTTCTGACTTGAAAACGAACCCTTACTAAAGCGTCTGATTTGCAAACTACACATAAGCCACCAATAGTATGTACACTCTAATATTAATGAATGTCCAGGAGTTTAAAAAAAACAGAAGCCACCACCTATTTGTAACCTGTTGATTTTAGACAATTTTATGTTTGAACGTGTAAAATATTTGCTTTACAAAAATCAATGAAAACTTGAATCATCGTCGCATTCACACAGCTTTTTGCTAAAAATGTCCCATCGCAGAGCTTCAAGAAGTGAGTAAAGGTACAGACAAAGCCAAACAAACACTTTTCAGTATCCCACTTAGACACAAATCCATTTCTCATATATTATCAATTTTCCTGAATGTAATAATTCTCACCTTCTCATGTTGGTCACTAGTTGCCTCTAGCTGTTGCTTTGTAAGAGATGTGTGATGTAACAAGTTACTACAGCCTGAAGAAGAGGCTGCAGGGTTTTTACCAGTGGACTGTACAGACTACAGGTCCATGCCAGGAGAAGTCACACACACACACACAGGCAAACACACGTGGTTGTCCTTGAATAGTAGCAGGTGTAATCGTGGGAGAACTGCATCCAACCCCAGGCTTCCCATTAGAACAAAGTAATCCTTTACCAGCGCACCGAAGGTAGATCACTGCTTGTCAGCGTAGAGTTTTTTAACCTTTATTATCCATGGAAAGATGATTGAGCATGAGAGCTCTTTTCTAGTAACAACTCTGTTTACATTTATAGTTGGGATCTGCTCAGAGGCTCCTACAGATTGACACAGTCCAGCCTTAGGGTTGAGGTAACTTATTCAACAGCACAAAAACAAATACTGACCATTAGGCCTATAGACCCCACAGCTCAATGCTGCAACACATGGCAGTTTATGATAATATTATCAGATTTTATTATCAGCTTTAGCCTGCTACCTAATTGCCTCCAACACCATCTCCAGTTTAATAATTATAATGCATTTTATTTTTGTCTTTTTCAGCACCATCTTAAGCAACTACAAAACTAAATGTCTATATCCTGACCAGTTAACAATCTGTGTAGCAGAGACAGGGATTGTTACTGTATTTCATTTTTCTGAGGTGAGGAAGAACTTCAGCTCAAACCATTCAAAAATAACGGTTGGATGCTTAACATAAAAAAATCAAAGTCAGACAAGCAACTTCCCATTCTGAATTCTAAGTTTGGCTGTGGTGGTTGTATTGAAACTTTATCAAAAAATCTAATAAAGAACAGCTCATGTCTTAGTGAAGCTAAGTTAAAGCAGATGGCAAAATGAAAATCCTGGTCTGACATGAGCCTTGGTCTTCAGCCTGAGTCTGGCTTCTATCCTCTGGTGTTGACTGACAGCTGGAAGGTCTATTGTTTATGTGCCACAGTTGTTCCAGATGTGGAGGTTGTATCTCACAGTCATCTTGTACATGGACCAGATTCTGGCAATACATCCGAACATTTCCTGGGCACAAGTAGGGGCTGGATTTATTTTTGACATCTGGGGATAAACTCTCATTTTTATACTTATGGTTTTCATTTTGGGAAAGTAGATTTAAAGAGACATGTCGTAAATTGTAAAATATGAGCATCTTTCATCAATCGTGCATCAAATCGTTTGCAAACATGATATCTGGACGTAGTACAAATTCATGTGAACATTTCTTTGTTAAAGTTTTGACTTGTATCAGAGACAGACTTTTGGAGGAAAATGATGAAAGCACACAGAAACAAGGTTACAGTTCATGTAGCCATGAAGCTAGCAGCAATGACCTCAGTGTTTAGTTTATTTAAATAATCCTCTGTGACATTCATACACACACACACACACAGAGCAGACTCAGGGGGAGGGTATTTATAAACCTTCATTTCTCTTTCTCTACATCCTGACACACATACAGTTACCTCCATCATCTCCATTGCACTCCTCTGTTACGTCCTCCTGACTGCGTTCCCTGCCTTCTGCCCTCTCCCAGTAAAACAGGAACACTGCAACAGCCGTTCACCTTGAGGCCATACACCAATTGTAAATACTCAAATCACCAGCTTTCCTCTTTGATCTTCTTCAAACCCTCCCTCTCATCCTGACCCTCTTATTCCTTCTTCTCTCTATTATCTGTCCACTCATTAAATCTTATTTATCTACAAATCCCACATTTCTTTTTAATGACAGAAAATACCATTTGTTTTCCATGCTTCTCATGGTTTAAGCTGACCTGTCCCACAAGGCACTGATTTCACACTTCATATTTTTTTCCATACTGTCATGATGTTATGTCCCTATCACCCTTCCTTCACACTCGGTCCTCTTCGGTGTCCTCTTTCAGATTTTCACCTTTAACTACTCAAATAGGACACTGATATTTAGTATCCTGTTTTACACTGTTATATGTTCATCTCTCTGTGTCCTTTGTTGTCTGAGATGAAGAAGACAACAAAGATGCAAACTGCTATCTAACCTCAGCATCGTTACAAGCTGTGACAGTTTGTGGCTGGTCTTTCCGCCTTGTGCATGTGCATGTGTCCTAATGGAGTAACATGCTCCTGAAGATACCTACTGTACCAGGAACTATACCATAGTGGTGGTTTTGAGGCCTTTGTAATACTATGTCTTTCTGTCCATGAACAGATGTTGTCACCACAGTAGTGTCACATCTGTGCAAAATACAGTCACAAAGGTTTGTTGTTGTGATCATATTGAAGTGTACAGATACACACTCACGCATACTGAGTATCTGTGGATGGAATATCAACATGGAGATGGGTGTCATTGCTGATGTGATCCCTCTCCAATATGGTCTCTTATCATTCAGTATTTAAAGTGACATTTATGTAACTTGGAAGCAAAAGTATAATTACAGTGTAAGAAGAAAAAGGTCATAAAGTCAGTAAAGTGGCTCAGTAATATCAGTTACACTGTAATATCCAAATTACATTAGCTAACACTGTAAGCCACTGGTCATACCAGATCAAATTAGGATGAAGCAGCAAAACCCATTAGTGTATTAAATTGACCAAGGGTGAGTTTTGGCTCTAATGACTTCTAGTTTTCATTTGTGAGAAGAAGAATGTGTGATTTCCTCTTTTGAAAGTTTGCCCTCCCTTTAAAAGTTTCTAAAATACTTTGAGAAGAAAATGAAGCTGACACGGCTGACAGGTCGGAGCCTGGAGGTCCCAACATAAATGCATCATGGATTAAGTGTGATTCAGTCGTCAGTGTTCTTACAATGACAGACTCTGTGTTTGCACATTGACAGTTCATTTTAGGCTGTTTCCGCATGTGACTCAGAACAGCATCAGAATGTGACTAATTGAAAATGACTCTAAAGTATAAACAAGTTTAAAGAGGCTGAGGGTAGCGTGTGTTTGCTTTACTGGCCTAATTGTTAAAGAATACAAACGGAGCAGATCTAAATTAAAGGAAAGTTCAAGTTCATTCCAACATAAATTTTATTTTCTCTATCAGGTACGATGATATTTTAATCACTCATACTTTAATCACATTAGACTTGCAAAGATGGAGACTTTGTTATAGTCAACTATGAGAGGATGAGTGTGACCAGAGCGTTTAGTAAGTGTAATCAGGTCAATAAGAGTGTAAACAGCAAATGGACTGCACTTACACTATTCTATCCATATTGATCACTTTACAATACTTGCCACACTCACCCATTCACTCACATATACATGTATCACACCAATACAGTGATTGGAATCATCAACCATCAGGGGTCCAGTATCTTCAACATGTGGACTAGAGGAGCTGGGGATTGAACCTCCAACAGTGCTGCCATATTAACAGATATTAACAATTAACTTGGAAAAAACTTTTGCCTACCATTGTGTCAGTTCTTAAACACCTACAGAGAAGTTCTGCATGATTTTCAGCTCCAAAAACTCCTTAGTTGTCTCGTACAGACGTAAAGAAAAATCCTGATTTCAACCTGATGCAGCCACTTCCATACATACTATTGTTCATTTTGGCTGCTGCCCCCCCGCTTTCCTCTGATTGGCTTGCTCAGTGGAGGCCCTCATGTGCTTCTTTACTTGCAATGTCCTGATAAACTGATGTCACCCTCTCTCACAAACTCTTTTCCTCATTACAGCGGACAGTGCATCTCGCAGCTACTACAAAAGCTTCCCACTCATGGACTTTTCTCACTACCAACCCGTGGCACCTCCTGCCTTCCAGTCTGTACCAGTGCCGCCCAAAGAGAAGTCCTACATCCACCAGCCCCTGCCGGCACACCACGACCTCCATGCCCCCCTTTCCATCTCCATCCCCTCCAGCCATCTGGAGCACCAGCGTCTCCCCAAGACCACCACGCACCCGCTCCTCTCCAGCTCTGCCTTCAAAGCCTGGGAGCCAACTGGGCGCCATGTCCACAGGCAGATCTCCGCCCCGGGGCACAGCTCCTCCTCCGTGCACAGTTCCACCCGAAGACATGGCTACTCCACCCGGAGGCAGCAGAGCATAGAGAACATGCCGGATCTGTTTAGCCAACCCTACGGGGCCATGTATGGAGGGGCTGTAGGGGGGCCGGGGCATGGGCATTATGTTCAAGGGCAACAGCAACACCAACACCAACACCAACCTCAACCTCAACCTCAACCTCCCTACTACCACCACACCAGGCAGAAGAGCTACTCCACCCACAGTACAACTGAGGTGACCGTCTGAGTGCTAGAACCTCAGAGAGCGGCCTTCTGCGATGTTACTCATACTAACAAAAAGCTTTGGTGTAGTTAACTGCCAGAGTTTAGGACAGTCGGCCCAACACGTGAGGAAAACTAAAACAGGGAGACTCATGCAGGAGATGAAAAGAGGTGTTTTAATAAGTGGAAACAGTGAAATGAAGGAGAACAAAGCATAGTGTAGCAGAACCACCACTCTTACAGTCTAATGGACTCAGGTAGTAAAGATTAATATTGGCCCTGTGAGTCTTACAGATTCTGGCAGAAAGGAAATCTATCAAGGTTGTTTTAAAACCACTCTCAGGCTCCTACAGGTCACACAGCCTTCACAGATTCTCAGCCACCACAGTTTTGGTTGCACTGGCCTTAAAGGAATATAGATCAAATACAACAGAACAACAAAAATCTTACTTGCGCCAACTCTCGGAGGGGGGACGAAGCTGAATTTCCAGGAAACTCTGGTTAGGTTTAGTTACAGTAGGTCATTGGTACATGTGGCATGAACAAACCGGTCGAAACAACTAAAACGAACATTCAATTTCTTGACACAGTTAAATCAAAGACATATTTGGTGTATAAATGTGCAGCTGTTGTCGTTCACTGCGTTTGATGTAAATGTGGTTCATTACATTCAAGTTGTATTTCTGTGGTTCACCTACAGGCCGAAGAGTTAGACCTCAGGAACTATTCACTTAGATTTGAAGGTACACCGACATTTTTTTTACTGTTATTTTACCTTTATAACCACTGAAAACACAACGTCCATCCACACCCACTCACAGGAGTTTTTGGGAATCCAGATGGTAGGCTTTCTTACAGAGATTTAGACTAGGAGATCAATACCACCTACATCTGCATGTTAAATATGAGGTGTCCGTTAGCAGCCAATCACCTTACCATGTTGTGTATTTATTTATTTAGCAAAACTTAAAGCTTCATATTTAACATACATCCACAAGATTCTCACTGATCAGCCCTTTTAAGAAAATGACAAAGAATTTTTACCCAAATGTCAAATTGTTCTCAAAAACTACATGAATTAAATTAACGTTTCAAATAACAAAATGACGTTAGCAAGTTAATTAGAGAAGGTCGTATATCTCTTTGGAGAAGCCTGGATTGTCTGATGCAGCTTTTTTTTAGTTTGCGTGAGAGTTTTTTATTTTGCACATAAACTCTCTACAGTGGTGGTTGAGAAGTTTGGAAGTCCTCCACAGCTCCAGTAGGTGGTGTCATTTTCCGCCAAACAGCATAACATCAAATTTGGAAGCCAAAAATCTCACCAGTGATTTAGAAGATTTGATAATTAAGATAATCATGATGTCCATGTAATCTATATCACCACTTAGTAACAGTATAGTCATAAATCATCTAAATCTAAAAAAATAACACAGTTCAGGTCATCTCCAGATGTTCATTTATACGTTTCCACCTGTTCTTCTTGTAAAAACACCTCTGCTCGGTTGCATCTCTCAGTCTACCTCCATGTACAGCTGCTTGCTCCTCGTTCCCTTTCTGTCCCCTCTCGACCTCTCCCACCCTCATTTCCACGATGATGCGCTTTGCATTCTGTGCCATGAGGCCAAGCATACAGGGACAGCACCCCCGCGGTTACATTAACTCAACGGTGAGGACAATGCCACCATCACGTCAGCTCCCATCAGCCTCCATCCTTCGACCAGAGAGATGGAGAGGAGGGGGGAGGGAGTGCAGAAGAGCCAGAGGCTGCGACTCTTTAGAAAGGAAGAGAAAGGGAGGAAAGAGAAGAGGAAAAATAGAAAAAACCAACGTACAGGGACGCGTGATTTACTTCCTCGGGGGAAGGAAAGGGTAGAAGTCACTGTGGATCTGGGTCTCTCGCTACTGAACTGTCTGGGTCATAACTCAGAGTGTGTGGACGTGTGTGGACGCCTGTGTGTAACTTTCTAACCCCAGGCGCCATTGCAGGGGAATCGGCCAAGGCATTTCCAGACCTGGAGCGTTAAACATTTCTCCTTGTGGTCTCTGAACACTGGACAGTAAAGGACACTGTAGAGCCGTGGCTGCTACCATGAACTAGCAACAGTTCATGTAACACTTCCACTGTACTTGGTTGGTGATGGTTTAGGTCCGACACACCCTCAGGAACTGCACAATGAAGCGGACTGGTTACAGCGGTTTGCATGCGTCCAGGAACGCTTCCATAAGGTTGTGTAATAATGTTTGTGCTGAAACAGTTGAAAGGATTTTACGATGGTGCTTTTCATTTGGTCAGCTTGTGAAGTTGTTCTGCAGCAGATGATAAGTTACGACTCAAGAGGAAACTTTAAGCTGAAACACAGTGATGAAGAAACATATAATAGAGTGACTGTAGTCCAGGACCACCTCTAATATATCCAGCATCAAACACAGTGAGACGTCAGCAAAATGACATGTCTCTCTTTTACTGGCAACACATAAAAAGACTTGGTTTTACTAAATCAAACCTAGTAACACATCAAAAATGTGATGGTTTATCAGAGAAAAAGTTAGTAAACTACCATTTCAGTTCCAGTTTGACCTCTCTGATGTTTTCTGCCGTTGGGTTGTGTGTGGTAGGTCATGCATATTCAGTACATTACATGCTTTAGATCCTCAGTCGTACACTCCCAGGTAGGGGAACTAACTGGGAACACTGGGAAAACTGGCAGAACGACGTGTTCCTGTGCACAGGGCCCACCAAAACAACTCAGTAACAATTTAAATGTTTGCGTCGTGGACTGCAGTATTCCTGTGCACATGTGCACCTGCAGAGCAGCACTGTAATATTCATTTGGAGTCATATATATGGTCATATTGATAATTGAAGGGTTAAAACGTTATTCAAAGCCTACATTATTTTAAATGGTCCAATTCCAGCCTGGTGAAATCACTGAAGACAGTTCAGGCTTTGTTGAAGTCTCCATAATGGATTTATATTTAAAATTTAAGACATTCAAGTAGGATTAATGGTGGCTTTAAACCTCAGTCACTAAAGTGGTCGGTATCTAAGAAGTTAAGCCCAAAAAAGGACATAAGATCTTTTCAGCTGCAACACATAAAGACTTAAAACCATTTCTAGCTGCTCTTTGAGTCCAAGGGTTGGATCCCAGTTTCTGTAGGAAAACTGGAAATACACCCAAACTGTAGAGTACAGTACAATATGGTCAGTTGCATAAGAATGCAATTCGTCAGCAGGTAAAAGCTAATTATATATAGTAGTCCATTCTGTTTGAGAGTTGTCTCTACATGATGAGCTCAGCAGACATATTCACATAAAATATTTTTGAATTGTTCATAGGAACAATCCCTTTAGGTTGCACAACTAACTGCACAGAGTTTGGAAATTCTGAGATTTGACAATAAGACAGTAAGAATACAAACACAAGCAATGTGCCAGTTGATGCAATATTTGTTCATTAGCTGTATCCCTACTGTAATCAAGCAGCATGAACTTAGACAAATAAAATATTAAAAAGAAAAAAAGCAACAAAATCTAAATCATCTTTGGTCCAAACCAAGCAATGCTGAAGGTGTGATCACACCCTGAGACGTCCCATCCACAGAGATAAGCTCATCACCTACATACCTAACTGTGACATATTTGGTCTCCTCCATGCCACACATTGTATACCACAAAGTGTGTAGTGAACATAAGATCCCGATGGTTAATGGTTGGCGGAGGTCCTTATCCTCATTCCCTATCACGCACACACAAACAAACATGCTTTAATTATCTATACAGCGTGTTAGGATCAGTTCTGGTAGACAGTGTGTTAATAAGTGACACTGAGAGCACTGTGACACCATGATACAGACGCCAAACACCGTCTGTCTCTCCATCAGCAAACACATTTTTTCTACATCTTTCATTCTCTCAACATAATTTGATGCAAAAGTTCACCACGTCTGTTATCACTCACTTTATCTCATTTCCAATGCAGCAAAGGATCCTGGGCCGGTATCTTGTCCTCTTAATGCTTGATGTTGTCAGTTAAAAACGTTACAATCTGCTGGTTTATGGGCACATCATTTGTTTTTATAAGCAATAGAGGTTTAGTTCTTTTGCCATGAACAAGTGCTTCCAATGTTTTTCTTGGTATGAAATCACGTCTTCTCTCCACTTGAAGAAACGGTCCCTCAGTTCTTTGTAGCAGAAACAAGCCACTTTTTTCATCTACTTAAGATAAATGTTTGACGTCTTGTGTACATTTTGATTCTATCCGTTTGGGAACATGTGATTTTTAAGTTTTATGCAGTGCAAACATCATCTGAAAATCGTATGTTCTGCTTTATGTATGAATATTGTGTAAATATGCTTATTTAATGGACTTAACTATATATTTTTGTTTTGAATAAGGGCTGTATGAACCAAGTCATTTTAAGAGTATTTATTATAATAACAGTTGATGTCAGATTTTAAGAGAAGCTATCGTTACATGTTGATTTTCAGTCACATGGAAACACAACACTTAGAGAGATCTATATTAGCTGAGTTTGTGCAATTTTCTAATGTGCAATAGTAGAGGTTGAAGTAGGCCTACTGGACTGGATGTCACATCTTTGCAGCGAGTTTTCGCATTTGTGGAAAAAGCACAGCGACACAAATTAACTGTAGCATAGGACAAAGCAAACGTAGAGCAGACAGGTTGTCAAAACCACTGATAATGTTTCTATTGTGACATTACACAGGAGTAGTAAACGGGCCGTTGTGCGAGTGCGCATTTGATTTCCAGTGAATCGTTTGAGGAGGAAGGATTTTGGGCTGTCATAAAACTGTTAAACTGCATTTAAATGATTTCTTTGCACCAAGTGAGAGGAGGGAGTTTGTGCCACTTTGGCCAGAGGAAGGATGTTGTCTCGGTAGTGTTTTTACAGTATGTGAAGGAGCAGCAGACTATTTAAAGGATGGGATGATGTACAAAATACAAATACGACAGCCAAAAAGTGTTTTGGTGTGATATACAGTATGTAGCAAAAATATGTATATACTGTATGTACGTGTACTTATTATTACTACAACAACTACTTTATACCCAACATGTTCTCAAGATGTTCTTTACAGAGGATTGTTTAGTAACTGACGCCACTTTTGAAGATGAAATATTAAAGATTGTAAAATGAATACAAGGTTTTGTTTTGACTCATCTTTGATTGCCTTATAGGCGACTCTCTCCAACAAGCAGCTGGCACCAGACTGGATACTCCACAAAACTCCCTGTAGCCACAATGTAAATGACAACTTGACAGCAGTCAGCTGTTGTTTGTTAGATCAAATCACTCTCACTGAGAAATTAGAAGTCAGCACGGCTCATAGATGATCAGTTTGGGAGACCTAACACTAAATCGTGTCAGAAATAAAGTCTGATAGAAATGAAGCTCAAAAACAACAACAATAATTCCCAGTGATCTACAGAGAGGGCACAAATGTTAATTCCTAAGACAGGCAAAGGTAAATGTTCAGCTCTCAGCTACAGTGCAACTGTACCATTTTCCCAGCAGGGATTTGAATCACTTACAGTTTAGCATGTCCCAGTAACCACTAACTCACTAGAAATTAAAGATTCATGAGATGCCTTGATGCTCTGTGATATTCACGTTAACTACATGCAATTGCTGTAATGAACCTGTAGTGCCGCCTTGTGGCTCTTTTTGAAACTACATCAAGTCAAAGACCTTCTGTTTGGTTTTCTGACAGCTCTTTTAACCGTTAAGGAGGACCACTCCATGTCCAACAAAAACTCATGTAACTTTCAACACAACATAAAACATCACTGCAGTCATTTCATATATTTTACTGTTAGACAGGAAATAAAATAAAGATATTTTAACGTCACAACTTGAGGCAGGTTTCAAATGCCACACATTTGACCAGTGCAAGGTCTCCATAAGTACTTTTACTTTTTAATAACAAAAAGACAATGTTTGTGTAAATATTGTGTTACATTCTGAATCCATTTCTCTCTGCAGGTTTGTACGACAGGTTTGGTTCTGTAATGGTTATTTTACCAGCAGGTTCACTCAAAATAATAATAATAAAAATAAAAACAATAACATTTTAATTAAAACTTAACAACTTGTACAATGATTATTAGTCACTATGAAAGCTTTGTGCATGTATTTGCAAAATTACATTTAATACTTGCACCTGCAGACCCCCTTTAAGCATGATCAAGTACGGTAAGTATAATAATAGCAACAGGCACTGGATATTCAAAATAAGAATAAATAATTCCTAGGAAACTCAGGAGTGTAAGTCACAAAAGGTTTTGTCCTGAAATGAAGATCAAAACTGGATGGCATCAAACACATGGTCCTCCTTATGGAGAGACAACTGGCCACTGCATGATGGAGGTAAGAAACTGTTGCGTACGATGCCCGGCTTATGTGTGAATACAAACTAGAAATTCTTCAATATAATCAGACGTTACTGTTGGATATGTAACAGTTTACCATTATAAACTTAAATCCTCAAAGGTAAAGCAGCTGAAAAAGACATTTTATTCAGAGAAAGTTTCCTTCCTTTTAAGTTGCTCTGGCCTTGTCCTTTGGCGTGCAGTCCCATTATAATAACACCCACAGGAAAACAGAAAAAAATCCAAACAGGAAATAACAAGTATTAACACATTAAAGTTATATTCAAGTGACTCTTAGCTCATTGCTTCTGCATGAACTCCGCAGAGGTGGTTGTGGTTTTGGTGTTGTATGTCTCTATGCAGGACAATTTGGCCATAACAAATAAAGAGAGACCAAACTAGTCTGATACACACCGGTGCAGATTCAGGAGGCCTTTCTGAACGTTGCAGCACTGTGGAATATTTTTGCTAATTGAACGACTGAATTTACTCCTTTCAGGCACCTTGTTTGCCATTATGGTCTTGATTTGAGTTATTAAAGTAACAAAAAACTTAAAGGATTACAAAACCTTGGAGATGCTGCACGACCCATTAAAATACAGACTGGAGCATAACTTTGCCCAAACATCAGAGAATGGTGAAACTGCAATTACCAGAAATCCAGATGCCTGGATGTCGACAGTGAACAAAATTTTAAAAAGCTATAGTGATTGACCAAAGTGAGGTTGTATGATGGGAAAATGTGGCATCATATACAGACATTAAACTCCACTTTATCAGCTGTCATTCATATATGGCAACAGAGAGGATAAAAGACAAGGCGGATGCTTGGTAAGGCTAAGGTATGATAGCATTAGTCAGGCTTTGCTGGTATAGTGGTAGTGAGGTAAGAGCTGGTTATACTCTATATGAGTTCAGTTTATACCCAGGATACAACGTTTCAACAAGTAACTCAGGCAGTCCTTTTTAACATGTTACCATGTTCTGTCTGATACATATCAATTTCTCAACTGGTCAATCAATTGTAACACACTTCCTTAGAGACTGCCATGATGTGAAGCACCTTAGTGAAGGATGAGGATGTACTGTATATTTTTAGAAAGAGCATCAGTGCAGCAATGAATGAATTCATTTTAAATAACAATTTAAAAATTATGTTGCGTATATCATCAAGTTGGTCAAACAAGGGGAAGTGGTTTTAAGTTAAGAACACCAAATCTGATGGCTGCATCTGATTTAAAGGGATATTCTGGTGTAAATTTAACCCATGGTCTAACGCACAGTGACACCGAGTAGAGCCCCCCCTGGAGAGATCAAGTTTGCCGACCGCAAACTTGTCTAGTTGTAGCAACTTCAGCACAGACAGCCAGATAGCAAAATACTACTGTCTTTGTCTTTCTCACAGTGTGTTAGACTATGGGTTAAACTTACACTGAAATATCCCTTTAACACACCGACAGCAGAAATCTATTCTTTTTGGTCCCCTGGTCCCCATCACACCCCATCACATTTCAAATATGTAGAACGTACAGAAACAAGATTGAAACTAAACACTGAAGAGCATCGAAGGGAGAGCTGGTTAGATGGAAATGTGGCCATCAGCAGAGATCAAGCTGTCAGTCGTGGACACAGATGAGGTCTGACTGGTGGCTGGTGGTGAATCATTCCACCCCCAAACCAATATCTTCTTCAACATACACAGCCCTGTCTACCTCTGTCCACTTATGTTGGTGCCCCCAGGATTTACGACGATGGAATCCAGAAAAGGACGGAGAGCCTGGCCAAATGGCCTAAAGAGGAAATACAGCACACCGTATAGTTACACTGAAATTTAAAAGCCAGAGCTAGATTATGATATGTGTGGTATGAAATAAAAAGAAGAGAAGAAATAAATAGATAGGGCAATAAAAAGAAATATTTAAATACACTAATCATAAACTAGGAATTCAAGATTTCAAGTTTTATGAAAAGTCAGCATAAGAAGAGCAAAAAATGAGAAGAGCTCTGGTGATGTAAGCAGGCGATGTAACAGCCTTATAGCATTGGACTTGACTCACGTGGATAGTACTTCTGATGGAAGGTCTGTAATGTACGATGGGATCTTTTTGCCTGTTAAGAACTGAGCCACCTCGTCGCTGAAACAGTTGCAGTTGTGCTCAAACAGGTTGTACTTGTCACCTCTGTGCACCAAGACAAGGAAGAAGAGAGAGAGAGAGAGACGTGAACAGAGAAAATACAGGGAGGCCATACAGGGTGGAGAAGGGCGGGCTAGCAGCAGGAATAGACAAGATAGACACTAAGAGAGAGATAATGGGGAGAACCGAGGAACGTGAGGCGTACTATGCATTTCATTTCTCTCTTTTTTTTGTCATCTTGCTTCCATCCCTGCATGAAAATAATTGTAGCGCAGTTGATTTTTGCAGCAAAGCACAGTCACTCTGTAATTATTGCCATTTTGATGCATTTTCACTTAGTCTGATTTCCAGGATGGCCACAATGATTCACATTTGCGTTGCAAGCATCTAATGAGCCTGAGACTTACCTGTATGTAGACTCTGCCAATGAAGTCAGATACTCGGTGAAGATCTCTGCAGGAACCTCAGTGAAGCCCAAGTCCACGATGGAGTCAGGCTGACCCAAGGGGGTGCCCCCCTAAAACACAACATGCACAAACAATGCCTTGTTTTTGAAAAAATTCTTCAACTCATTATTTTCTTTCATGTACAGCAACAAAAGTCACACAGGGTAGATTTCATGTAGTTTATGGTTGAGAGAAAAGACAGTGCTGGGTGCCTTACAGGTGGACAACTGTTGATGCCTTCTCCAACAAAGAAGTACTCCTTCCCATGAACCACAATAGCAGTGTGCCTGCAACACACAAACACACGTTTTTCCTTTAAAACCAAGCAAATGAAACAAACCGCAGCGGACAGAACCGACAGTGAGAATAGTTGTAAACACTATGGCCATGAAATGCACTCACCATATCCCATCGAGCTGTTTCCCTGAGAAGATAAGATAAAGACATCTCAGTGAGAATCCATACTACTGCATACTAAAGCACCTAACAGAAAGTCCTAACAGGCCTGAGTCTCAGCCCCGCTCTCTCCTGGCTTCTGTCGCGGGTCGAGGCGCACTAACCGCGGCTTTCAGGCAGCAAACCGACAGGTAGGTTGTCAGACACTCACCTAACATGACAGGGCTGAGCTGGCGGGCCATGCCTCTGGACAGGTCGTAAACGTAAAGCTTCACCGGGAAAGAACCAGTCTGCTCCATGACTAAGGGATTTCCTCAAAGTGACAACTATCAACTGACTGAGCGTTAGCTGAGTCACATCGATCTACAGCTGGCTGGCTAGCTTACCGGCAGCTAGCATAGAAAACTTGAAGTTTAAAAAGTGTATCGATGCACTGATACGGATGTAAATATGAGCCACGGACTATTTGAGGTTACATAAATAGTTATAATACATACAATAATAATATTAATAATGAAAACAAATCTCCCAGCTGTGTCTCGAGGTGGCCGGCTTGTGCCAGGTGATGCTGTGTCACTGCCTGACTGTAAACAATAACATATCTGACGGAACTTATCGTCGCGTGGAGAGGACTTCATTCCAGGGACGAGCCTCCTTGCCCAGCCAACATCCCGCCTACCTCACTAGGATTGGTCAGTGTCTTTGATTGACAGCCAAGTGCCCAATAGACGCGAGATCTCTCTGTACGTGTTGTCAACGTGCTCGTTCACCCTCCGCTACGCGCCAGTCATTGAAAGTAGTCTGCATTTGTGGACAGCTAAAGCAGGGTACGGTAAGTTATTGTTGGCCGCTGCGATGGGTCTGTTTATGGTTTCATATAATGTGTGCGGGTCATATAGCTCGTGTGCACCATTAGAAAGACACAGATGTTTAGTAAGTGACCTCAAATCCAATCAAACTTGCAGTGGCTAATTATTAGCTATGCTAGCTAACGTAACGTTGCTTGGTTAAAGTTGAAATCAGAGTTTAATAAAACCTTATTACTAATAATTTATTAAAGGTGATGTTTTATATTGGCTCTGTCCTTAACGCAGTTATTGTTCTCTCATTACATGAGCTCCACTTATATTTGGTAACTCCTAAAAGTTTTGATGGTGCACATAAAATCACAGTCTGTGCAACACTGGTGATCACATGAATTTAAACTCAGCAACTTACTGGTGTTTAAATACTCTTGAAGGAGGAATACTGCAAATGAAAACCTGATGTAGTATATGGCAACAGTGCTGGATCCTGACGCAGCGTGTGTTTTTATATTTGAATGAACCGGAACCAGCTTTTATGCAAAGACATGAAGAGACTGCAAAGCTGCTGCAGGTCCACCAGAGCTGCTGGATGCAGAACATCCCTGGCTTGAAAGCTGTCGCAAATCATTTTTAAGAGCAGACAGAAACCCTCCTAGGGATAGGTGTTGCCGATTAACACTCCCTAAAATCCTATGATATTTGTATTGGATATATATTTTCACTTTATGGTATCTTTTCTTATCAAATGAACCATAAATAAATCTGGAAAAGTGTTATGGTCCCGGATCAGGTGTAGATTCATTTCTAGCATCTTTTATTTAATCCTGGTTTAATATCTTTTGACCCTTTCTCAAATTTATAATTTATTATCAGTCTTGTTTTATATTTTAGTGATTTAATTTTGTCTTTGCTCGTACTGTACTGTGTACACAAGGTGCCTATGCCAAAGAAAGTAAATTTCCCTGCATACATACACGGTTGAATAAATCCCATCTGTCAAATGATATTGTTTGCGTCCAGTCTAAATGCTACGCTAAGCAGTTTACATTTAAAACACACCCATATTTAAGCTATTTTATGTTTCCTGTTGCAGCAGCCCCAATGGCAGAGTGGAACGCCTTCTACCGAAATGAGGATGAGGAGGAAGAGCAGGAGGAAGGAGAGCAATCTGGAGGTTTGATCAGAACTTTATTACCTAATCTGAGGAGCAAATGATGCAGGATCAGCTGCCATCCATCCCTCTGATTCAGCAATTATTCTTCTCTATCATATTAATTCACTCTGCCTGTCACTACACTATAACCATATGTGACAACTGTGACTTGATGACTCGATATAATTTACACAAGTGATATGCATTGTACTTATTATCTTGTAATCTAATGGGTGAGGGGTGAAGTTATTCCAAAACAAACCAGGCTCTCTGTCTTTTTAGGAGATTACAAAATCACAGGGCGAGACAGTTTGGTGTTCTTGGTTGACGCCTCCAAGGAAATGTTCATCAAAGGAGAAGATGGACAGCCCTCCAACTTTGACATGACCATGCAGGTAAGACGGCCATTGATCTTTCTCTTGTGGTTTGTCTTTGTCTGTCATCACTTTTTTTGTTCACCAGTAATCTATATGTGACTCACTTTCCAAACACATGGAAACGTTTGGAAATTTCCAAACTTGTGGAAATGTTTGGACACTGAGTTCGGTCATTATCCAAATTCCATCATGTTCATAAAACGCAAGAAGTTTGCTGAAATTAGTTCAGACATTATGCATGAATTGAGACAGTGGAGTTGGTGAAAGCTTTCACTCCTTTAAGCACAAATCATCCCAGTAATGAATGTCATTCATAGGGGCAACATTTCTCATATTAAAAACTGTAAACTCCTCAAGCTCATCTGCTGAATAATGAGCACTAAAGAGTCACTCCATTACTTTATTTTAAATGCCCTCTCGTTCATCTCACGATGTGTGTTCTGTCCACAAAGGTTGTGCGCAGTGTGTACACCAGTAAGATCATCAGTAGTCACCGGGACCTGGTGGCCCTTGTTTTCTACGGCACAGAGCAGAGCAAAAACCCCAGGGACTCATTCAAGCATGTCTACGTGTACCACGACCTGGACGAACCCGGTAACACACTACGTTTGTAGAAGACCCACATCATTTGATGCAGTGTGGGAGCTGACAGCCATAGATCCTCTGGTCACATAGTTATCCTTATTTATACTTAAGTATTTTGTATTTATTAGCTTTTTAACTTAACATCATTTCAGCCCTGGTTTTGCTTTGCCTTATCAAATAAAGTTACTATTATTCATATTATCA
>OMNW01010284.1:38954-50474 GCA_900303245.1 Selene dorsalis
GAGCCATGGCCAGGTAGAGATAACCGACTCATTTACCTTCCCTGTTTCTGTTTCTGTTTTCTTACTCCTGTCTAGTCAGTATTTGTGTCTTTTTAAGTCACGTCCTCCTCCTTCCTGTTCCTCACAACACCCCTCCTGTCCTGTGGTCTTCAGGTTGAAGCTGTGTTTGGGTGAGGGCATGAGCGTAGCTGTGGGACTTTATGCGACTGCTGTGACTGCGCGAAAACCTGGATCCATCAGACTCTACAGGGAAACCAACGAGCCAGTCCGCAGTAAAACACGCACCTTCCACACCCAGACCGGCAGTCTGTTGCTGCCCAGTGGGATAAAGAAGGCCCAGGTCAGACCAGGTGAAATGTAAAGCTGATTTAGTTGGTCATCACTATACTGTGCATTTCAGTCATTTTTTGGGTGCTCTTTTATCTCTGTATCCGTCGGCTGCAGATTTACGGTAGAAAGAAGATAGTGATGGAGAGGGATGAGGTGGATGCTATCAAGAAGTTTGATGATCCTGGCCTGGTGCTCATTGGATTCAAACCGATGGAGAAGCTGAAACTGCACCACCACATCCGGCCTGCTGTCTTCCTCTATCCTGAGGAGGATGAAGTTAAAGGTGCTGTGTGTCTTTCTGTATGTGATACCCAGCAAGAAATAAGAAAACAACAGTTAAGATTATGTGACGATGTTTACATGTTTGAGAGCTGCTGAGGTTTTAACAGTGAAGCTTTTTGTCATTTTGCGGAGGACCCAGATAACCCCTGATGACATAACTGCTTGAAATGAATGAATAACTTACAGACCTGTTCTATTTCCTATATGAATTCTAACTCATATATGAAATAGTGGATTCTCCACTATTTTATCCACTTTTACAAGTTTAACTAAAAATGACTGCATATAGTTCAAGATGGTTGCTTTTTTATGTACTTTGACTGGTTTATGGCATGTTATGCCCAAAATGTACAGTGCCATCATCTCCCATTCCCTTTTGAAAGCCAGGTGTGCTTACCCCTTGGAGGATTGCCATAAGTAGAGGAAACAGATCTCTGTCGGAGCAGAGGAGGCATGTAGAGCCAGCTGTTTTTGGAGAACGCCTGCTCTCTCTCTCTCTCTCTGTCTGGTTCTTTTTTCACTGAATGTCCTGTTTTCTTCAGCTCCCCTGGAGAAAATGTAATTAGAGTTGAAAGTTTTATTCGCAACCACAAGAAGCAAGCAGCCTAAGAAACCAGTGTGTTCTGTCTTATTCCCTGTGCTTCATTTCATTATCAGTGGGGCATCTATACACAATAAACAACACAGATGGAGCTGTGTTGGTCTGTGTGTGTGTGTGTGTGTGTGCACGTGTGTGCATGCATCCATTGAGACAGATATCACTGTTGATACTGTGTCATTGACTTCAGCCCAGGCCCTTGTTGATCAATCAGGAAATCCCTCACATCTGTGTTCATGTCTTCTAGGTGCTGAGAAAGTAGTGATATCTTGATATATGCATTTTACTGGCCTTGGTGATCAGATTTGCTCCACAGTGTTCACTCATGTGTGATGTGTTTTGTGTTTTTCCTCCTCAGGCAGCGCGTGTCTGTTCTCTGCGTTGTTGACCAAGTGCAGTGAGAGGAACGTGTTCGCTCTGTGCTGCTGCATCTCCCGCCGAAACTACCCACCTCGCTTTGTTGCCCTGGTTCCTCAGAAAGAGGAGGTCGATGAGGGGAAAGTACAGATCACACCACCAGGTGACAAGATTTGAATAAGCCAGATATTCCCAGACAGATGAATAGCAGCTGATTCTGCAATGACAACTTGTCATCTCTGTCCTGTGTCAGGTTTCAACATCATCTTCCTGCCGTACGCTGACGACGTACGGGCTGTGGATCCTCCTCAGTGTCCAGTTGCCTCACAAACACAGGTGGACAAGATGAAGCAGATAGCCACTAAACTACGCTTCAAATACAGGTAGGCACACAGATTCACTATTTAATCCAAATGTAGGCTAATTTATAACATCCCTGTGATAATAACAGGAGTTATCCCTGTTCATAATAGGGCAATTAAATTGAGTTCTGTCTCTCTTGGTTTTTTGTAATGTCATGCAGGAGTGATGCTTTTGAGAACCCAGTCATCCAGCAGCACTACAGGAACCTGGAGGCCTTGGCTCTGGACATGATGGCTCCAGAGGAGACCGAGGACCTCATCAGTAAGATGCTGACACAGAGATCCTGGTTCTTCTTTTAGCTCATATAACCACTGCTTATTTTCTTTTTCCCGCTTTTTCTCTGTTTGTCTCCCTCCTGCTCGGCCTCAGTGCCAAAGGTGGAACAGATTGACCAACGTTTGGGCCCTTTGATCCAAGATTTTAAAGATCTGGTCTACCCTGCTGACTACAACCCAAACACCAAACCAGCTCCCAAACGCAAAACAGGTCAGAGGGGAACTGAAATCAGTTAAGAGCACATGTCAGTCTTTTGCTACAATTCAGCAATTTTCTATCTATTTGTTTATTGTAGCAGACACGGGGGGCGGAGCTGAGAAGAAGCCCAAAGTGGAGGTGCAAGAGGACGAGCTCAAGGCCCACGTGCAGAACGGCACCTTAGCAAAGCTGACTGTGCCCGTCCTGAAGGAGGCCTGTAAGCAGTTGGGGATCCGAGTCACTGGGACCAAGAAGCAGGAGCTGATAGATGCTCTGGTTGCCCAGTTGGGCTCATGATTAACTAACTACATGTCAGTTACTAGTTCACCTTCATGAGCAGGCTAACTGGTCCCAGATCATTGCATACGCTGTTAGATTTCATTACAGATAAAGAAGTGTGTTTAGCACACAAACCAGGTTCTTGAAAAATTTCAGATTGACTTAAAAGGCAGGTAGTGTGTTTTACATTTTCTATGTGACCGGTGGATTTTGACGAACTTGCCGCTGTGTAACAAAGAGGTTTCCTGCTCTGCTGGATGAAATCAAAGCTACTGCCTTTTCACATTAATGTCTTAATGTGTACGTCTCATAACTAATGATAATGATGTTAAAAGAAGATTCAGAAGAAGAGATTTCAGTTTGATTGATCTGGGTTACAACATTAAAAACTGTTGTATGTGCATTGGAAGACACTGTAATATAAACATGGTCACAAAGGTGTCATTAATAACACTTGTATTTGCGTTAATAAAACAAAAAACCTTTGTATCCCTGTGCATCAGGGTTGTCTCATCTCAATAACTTCAAGATGTCCTTTGTATCTGAAGCAACATTTCCTGTTTTTCTTGAAGAATGGAAAAAGGTGTGTCCTTTCAAAGTAAGATCATAGTATGATCCGCATACCTGGACCTTTTCACTGCGTTGTGTTGTCACATGGTACAATAAAACAGAAGCAGTGTTGCTGCTGAGGGCAGGCCTGCGCAGGCACACTGCTGCACAATACCAGGAAGAAAGGATCACACGCTGTGTTGACACGTGAGCTGCGCAAGGTTTTGACAGACTGGAAGTAGGTATAAATGCTGGGGAAGGTTCATCAGGACACACCAGGTAATAGAGTTTTAGTACCATTTTGACACTGATTTAAGTTAAATTAAACTTTTAAACTAATTTGTTCTGTTATATTGTAGAAGTATAAAACTTTTCTTCTTTTTTTTTGACTGAATGTTTCTTTAAACTTTGCTGTGTTGTGAAAATATACAACAAGCTGATTATGGAACATTTCATTGAGTTTTATTGGCTGTGGCACAAAAACATCTCGCAACTTCTTGTTTGCTGTAATAACATTTTATCATGATTTTATTCCTTGGTTTTGGTTTACTTTGTACAATCACATAAATGTTGCAAAACATGTCAACCCTGTTCTTACTTTGAACTTTAGGCTTTTATTGTGAAAGTTCTGAGCAGAAGTGCTGTTGCCTGCTCTCGCCACCTTGAAACTGGCTGTGAGTCTGTACTAAATGGAGTGTCAGTGTGAAAAGGACAGCTATGACAATGCTTCAGGTGAGGTGGAAATTTAAAGAGTCATCCAAAGTACCTTTAAAGATATTACAGATGTCAGATGTATGTTTCCCTTCAACTTCCGTTCTGTGACTGCATTTTAAAGTAATACCTAACATGTAATATTGTGTCTATGTTTTTTTTTTTGATGTCAGATTTGGAAACTTGAATGTTTATATGACTTCCTGCTTAGTTTTTCAAAATAAGCACAAGCAAATAGGGTTTTTACCTCTCAGGTCTGAAAGAGTGAGAAAATGAAAAAAAACTGCAGCATTTGTAATGATATTCAGAAATGTTTTATGGCAGATTTAGACATCCACCTTTACATTTCAATGTTGGACTAAAAGTATCATAAACCTGGATATGGCTCCAGCTCACAGACACAAAGCCTTGCATTCAACAATAGGGCTGTCCTGGGATTTAAAGTATTTGATTCTGCATTTCACATCTGGGTGAAAGGTAAACCCCATGATAAGCTGTGAACAACACTGCAATACTAATGTCATGCTTCCCTCCCCTCTCTCTTCAGGCTGGTGGCTGGGCAGCAACCCCATCCAGATGGGAGCGTTCTCTGTGGTGGGGTATCTCCTCTACAGATTCTCACAGAGTCAGTCACTCAAGCAACAGAAACGCTCACATGAATTCATAAAAATAGAAAAATATAACAGAAGATATCGGTTCTCTTATTGATTGACCTGTCCTCCAATGAGATAATGACTGTGGAGACTTTGTTCATCTGTTGAAATGGTGTTTGTGAGGTCTGACATATCTCAGTAGTCAAGAATTATATTGATAGAAGGTGACCTAGTGACAAATCAAAACACTTAATTTAGCCTTTCAACAGAGATTTCCACATTCATTTACAAAACAAAAATACACACAATTATTTTTGCTTTTTGTCACAAATGTTTACCATGTTACATCCCATATTTTTCATGTAGTCAGCAAATTCCATCAAAAGCTAGATACCAACAACGAAGCATGGTGCGTGTGGGTTATTCCTCAGCACCACAGGCCAAAAAAACAAAACTGTATTTGAAGTAACCACTAGGTTGATGATCATAGGACGTTTGCATGTAATAATTTGTGGCTAGAAAAAGTCTGCAGCAGATGCAGGTTTGTTGTGTTTGTGAAGCATCTGCCTCCACTGAAGAATTAAATATTCAGTGGGAACAAATGGGGCTGAGTGCCAGAGAAATAATGGGATAGACAGAAATTGTTGTTGAAAATAATATAATATAAAAATAAAAGTTCAGAATTACACCAGCATTACCTTTCAAATGAATACCCTAGTGTCCTAAATGCAGCCTTTCAGACTTTTAATGCTGGATGTTTTCACAGAGAAAAGTACCATGTTATGAGAATTCAAATGTTTCCTGCTGTATGTGTGTACTGTAAATAATGAAAATGTAAAATTCACATTATTACTTATTTGTGAGGTTGTTTTAAGAGGTTGAATTATGATTTGCTGGTGGTTTGTTGAATTATTAAGAACCTGTCCCATCAGGAGAGTAGGAACTCTTATCATTTGTATCATTTTATGATTATTACAACACAACACTGTTTTCTCTTCAGCGCTCCCAGCTCTGATCCGATGGCCGATCCGTTTCTTCTGCTCTATAACTGGTGAGGTTCACTGAGGATCATGTCACTGGCACCAGTGAGATAGTTGAAATAAGAACAATAAGTCTAACATGACTGTGTATGATATGACATCAAAGTCACCACAGCATTAACATGTGCTGTTGTCTCTGCCTCAGGTCTGTCAGCTCTCTGGAGCTGGGTGGGCCGCCTCGTGGGAACACTCCGCGGTACAAAAACACATCCACCTAAAACATTCACCTGTGTGGCTGAGAAGATTTACTGTACACTGACCTCTCTGTTTGTGTCTCAGGACTCCAGAGCCTGTTTAAATGGCTGTCTCGAGTGTGGCGGTTTATCGAAGGTGAGTGTCGCCCTCATGTTGTTTATCCTTCACTGTGTGCTGCAAACTGACTTTTAAACAGATCAGGAGAAGTTTACAGTTTGGGTGGTCAGGGGAAATGATTCAACAAAACCAAACAGAGAGCAGTTTAGGCATCTGTACAGAGAGACCAAGGCTAAATTAGAGACGGATCTGCATAATAATTACAGGTCTATAATTAGACGTTAAACCGACTGACTTCTAATCTGCTCATCTTCATCAGCATGTCTCTCCAAGTTCAACTCCATCACAGGTCAGTCCACTTCACTTTTTCTTCTGCTACATTTTCTGCAGCTACTTAACAACTTAATTTCTTCTTCTTGTTCTTGCCTCTCACTGTGTTTGACAGTGTAACCAGAGAATCCATCTGCTCTGACCTCAAAGAAGCTGCAGTTGTTTTTTGATTTCGATACAGCAATTTGGACCCTAACTGCAGCCAGGGAGTCTGGCCAATACTAACAATACAACGATCTCAGTCTGATCCAAGATGAAACCACTAATTAGATGATTATTTGAATAAATAAATAAAATAACATGGCCTTGGATTAACAAGCAGCTGTTGAACATGTTGGAGGCTTCCACTCCTCTGTTAGCTTGGTTTGAGTAACTGTAGATTGGAGCTCAGACTTTGCCGTGCCTCAGACTACTCAGATTCACAATTAAAAATAAGGGTTATATAACAATTATTTTTCAAATCAAATCAGTCTGAATTTATAAAGCACTTTTCATACATTGAAATAAAGCACAAAGTGCTGTACATGTTTAAAAAGCAACCCCCCCACCCCCCTCCATACACACACATACACACACAGACATACACACATACAGACTAATCTAAGCACACACATACACAGTAGTACAGACCTATGGCTGAGCATGGACCCAGTCTCACTGAATGACAGGACAATGATGAGGAATTAAAGTCAAACTTGTCTGAGCCAATCATGCTGAGTCAGGCCCAGATGGATCTAATCTATAACCACAACCTGTCTCATTATTTATCTAAATAAAATCTTCATCACCTCTGTAGGGTTATTCAAGGGTGGAGCACAGGGGTCACAGACTGGTCAAACCAGTATACTGCACCTGTCTGACAGCAACAGTCCCAGCGAGCCAGGCCTGAGGCTGATCCTCCTTGGGCCTGCTGGTGGAGGACGGACCTCCCTGGTGGACACTTTGTTGGGCAGCCCTGAGACTAGGGCAGCTGCAGGTCCTGTGATGGAAAGCACCCAGCGAAGGGCAGTGGTGGATGGTGGAGAGGTTACAGTGATCGACACCCCAGATCTTCTAGGGTTCTCTCTGGGAAACAACAAGAGAGCCAGAGAGGCTTTAAGGAGCCTTCAGCTCGTCAGTCCTGGACCACACGCCATTCTCATGGTGATCCGGGCTCCAGGCTCCACCATGGGGGTCGACCAGGATGCGACCCAGGCAATCAAAGCCGTCGTGGAACTGTTTGGAGAGGGGATCTTGGGGCACATCATCCCAGTGTTCACTCATGCAGACCGCCTGGGTCGAGGGCAGACTGTGGATCAGCTGCTGGATGTGGACAGGGGGGATCTGAGAAAAGCCGTGTCTCTATGCGGCCAGAGGCCTGAGCTGGTGGACAACAGACCGGACTCCTCCCCACAGGAACAAAGTGTGGTGCGCAGGCAGCTGGTGGGGCGGGTGATGGAAGTGAAGGAGCTGAGGGGGCATTTAGTCCACGAGCTGCAGAGGAGGGAGGACCGCACGAGGGAGGAGGTGCTAACTGACATGGCCTCGGCACTGGCTAGAAAACTGGGCCACATGTAAATAAGAGAAAGAGGGAGAGAGAGTTGGTTTTGTTGGTGTGTGCTTCTGCGTTAAAGGGTTGCTGGGAGAGTGAGAAAATAAGGAGAAGGGATTCATTCATGTGTTAAATGTGCAATTTTGACTTTAAGTGCGAGGTAGTTTTTTTGCCAGAGGTATTTTTGTCACTCTGCTGGTTTACCACTGTCCAAATGAATTTACTACTGCTGCCGGTCTTTAGGTTTCCAACATGCTGCAGATGCCTTTGGGTTGATATCATGGTCACACAAACTTAATTTTCCTCCATCGATGTGCTGTAGTTCCCCGGCGTCTGTATATTCTTTTGTCTGGGACTGTGCCTCATGTTTGCTCCGGTGCTTAGCCCACCTCTTTCCTCCATAATTTACTAGAGGTATCAAACTTTAAAGATGATCAGAGAAAATAAACCAAAGTCACATTGCGACTAGAGTTCAGCCGTTCTGCTCAATGCACTCTGTGCTTCATCCTGAAGCCTCCGAAATGGCTTTTTGACCAAAAATACAGCGATATGTTAAATACAAACGAGCTCAAATTTGATTACAGCTGTTACAAGTGTGTTACCAGAGAAAACCATCAACACTTACACTGTGTTTTAATGTGTTGTGCAGTTTAAATACCTTTTTATGTAGTCCTACCTACTATTTGAAGACATTGAAAGGGTTGATGCATTGTGTAGGTGGTCGCGTCTTGATGACTGGAAACACAAATCTGGGGGTGAATCTGGGGTTAGAAACAAAACAGAACCAGTCAGTGATGATGATGCATAAACTTCAGCACTGAAAAAGAAAAACATAACCCCCTTCAGTCTGCTGTTCTGTTGCCAGGTCTGACCTCTAACCTAAAAAAAGAGAAAATGTTCACCCTAAAATAGAAATGCAGACATTATTTTGTGACTGGATCCTCCAGAAGAAACAGTGAAGAGTGGATGAAGAATATGTTGTTTGTCCTCTATGCCCTTCTTTCCACTACACATCTGAGCCTGAATACAAGACAGAAGGAAAGGTAGATGGGTGATTTACACACTATGAGTTCTGATCTGTTGTTTTTTGTATCCAAAGGATGAATGAACAACAAAAAAATGGCTAAACATTCAGCATTTACTTAATCAGCTCCAGGATTTTACAGTGTCACTGTTGGTTGAGTTCATACTGTCCAGTTGAAAAGAAGATCTGGAAAGTGCCATTTCAAAAGTCTGTTAAACCTGCATTGCAATTTTTTTTATAGCAACACCAAACCACATTGTCTTTGTTGAAGATTTTCTTCCCACAGTTTTCTCAGGAGTTTACACACCAAGAATGTGAACAATATTTGTCAAATGGCCCGAAACACCACATCAAAGGGATGATGCTGTGTCTTTGTGTCTGCTGGAGGGGGATGAGGAGCAAACACTTTGGTCATAACAACTTGTCAAACCTCTGGACTGCTTTTATTGTGTCCCTGATTCAAAAAAAAAAAAAAAGATAACTCCTGTTAACCCATGGTCCTGGTTGGTTTGACAACATCCATGGCTGGTAATTACAAGTGTGTTTTAACATTTTGAGCTACTATCAAAATGAGCAGCCTAGGCATGTGGAGCATCATAGTTTCGATGATGGGCTCTGAAGAATACCAACAGTAATGTCACTGTGTCAAGTATGCCCCGTTAGCAACTCACATCCATGTGTGAATCCATTGTTTCCTGTGAATTCCTTGTGCATCATATACAATTTGAATTATGCACAGGAAATGTAAGTTCCACCAACCACAGTGAAAACTATGAAGACACAACTGAAGCATTGCCAGTACATTTTAACTTTGTATGCTGTATATGTATATTGAAACCTTAAAGATTGATGTTAGAGGTGTGGTTCAGATATATTGGTACACATTCACAGATGAACCTGGAGCATGTGGGGGCCCAGTGAGGGTCCTGAGCCCTGTGACTGCTGCCTGACCTTTAATGTCAGAAAAATGCTGGCAACGTTGTGGCCTGTGTAAAGAGCTGTGATGTTTGGAGGCTGACAGTGCCTGTTGTTGTTTAATCCCTTAATTTAGTTTTCCTTTTTGTAAATACAGTGATGTCATATCTTAATATTATTAAGGTGATGTGGCAAACGTGTTAGGCAACAGTTTCCTATTTACTTTTCCTGGCTGGACACACAAACCATGTTAGCATTCAGCTGCTGAGGGAAGTCTGATTGTTTGTGCTGCTAACTGTTAACTTTTTGCTGTTGTTTACTGGTTCCCTGGATTTGGGGCTTATTTTTATTTTATTTATTTCTATTTTTATTTGGTTGAAAACAGCTGGTTGCTACATCCAAAGGCACCGAGCTGAGAGAATGAGCAAAACATGTAAGTTGAGGGTGTAAAAACCAAAACGAGGAGCTGAAAGACAAAAAAACCAGCCCAGCCAGCTGTTGAGAACTACAGTCCTCTACATATAAATCCTAATTATCTATGTATACAAGCTGTCATCTGGTCTGTTGTCACAATAAAAAAAACAATGCAGATCAAAGCTACTTTATGCATTCAACACTCACAGCAAACTGAGGTCATGTCACCATGTAGGTTAAATGCCATTAAACTTTTTTTTTTTTTTTACAACTTGTAAACCACAGCGGTGTTATTTATTTATTAATTAAATACATTACGAGTTCACTCCATCACAGGTGAGAATAAAGTGGAAAATGTAGGCTTTCGCAGTCTCGAGGGAGGAACTGCTCCACCGCTCCGACTGACGCAGGCGGTGACAGCAACATGGAGCCAGGAGGACGCTACTGCGCATGTCCGCGTCCGCACAGACAGAGCGAGAGAGAGACAGACAGAAGCAGAGAGAGAGAGAGAGAGAGAGAGAGGGCTCCACCAGGAAAAAAGTGGTGAAGACAAAGGAGTGAAGAAGCTCGGGGAGAGGAGGAGAGTGAGTTTGTCCAGCTTTCGGAGCGGGGTTTGTGAGAGCGGAGCTGCGTTAGCACGGCCAGGACTCGGCCCGGTGAGTGTCTGTGAGAGAAAACCAAGTTATGTGGCGTGAAAGGAGCCGCGGTGTGGTGGTGTCTGTGTTTGGTGTAGACAAGGGAGTCACGTAGAGCAAGACACAAGACAAACAGCAGATATCTGTTACTACCGGGGATTAAATACATCTCTACATGTCTGGTTGAAGAGTCCAGAGGCAGCTAGGGCTTGTTAACGGACTGTGAGCTGTCTCGTGTGTGTGGACGGGGGCTGTTGTCATGTTTTTGCTAGCTCGCCGAGCAGCCTGCTTCCTCTAACCCAGTCCAGCCTGCTGGAAGTGTTTACCTTGTCTCTCTGGTTTTGGGGTGTGCTGCTGACCAACAGGGCTCTGTGGCAGCTTTTAGTGTTACCTCAGCTATCTGTCACCATTCAGCAAACAACAAGTGTCGGTGTGGAAGCTGTTTGGCTGCTGCTCACGTTTAAGTGAGCACTTTGAAGATGTCACTCAGGGATCTGCTGACTTGTTTATATTAGAGAAACAGCTAAAGTACAAAAAAAAAGAATAAATCCACTGCTCTTTTCCAGGTGTCTTGTCTTTCCTCAGAGGATCCAACTCCTGTTGCATCTGTTCCAGTGGAAGTGAAGTGAAGTGACGCCTCATGGTCAGCAGCCTGGTGATGGAAAGAACTGCAAAGCTATAGGCTCAGTGACTGGATGGAAAGAGCCATCAACACACACAAACTCAGTGAGGATGGAGGAAGTGGAAACACACAGAGACCAGCTAATGGCTGTTTGATAGACGACACCACCGTGGCGTTGTCGGAGGAGTAATTTTCATTTGGGAGCAGCTGGAGTACCTTTG
>OMNW01010285.1:0-12069 GCA_900303245.1 Selene dorsalis
TGTCCTGGTTCCGGTTCCGGTTCTGATGGTCCTTGTCCAGGACCAGAACCAAGACCAACAGAACCGGAACCGGTACCAGGAACCGGGAGTAGGGCCGGAACCCGAACCGGAACTCGAACTGGGACCGGAACCGAGATCGGAACCGGGACCGGCACCCGAACCGAAACCAGAACCGGGACCGGAACCCGAACCGGGACCCGAGATCGGAACCGGGACCGGGACCGGAACCAGAACCGGGACAGGGATCGGGACCAGATCCGGTACCCAACACCCTCCCGCCTTTTAGGCCCTGAACCCTGACTGACTTAATCTTAGTTTGGTGAGATATACGATAATGAGTCCAGTTTACAATACTTGTTATGGTTGTGAGACAAAGCTTCTACCACAGGGAGTAAGAAGCTCAGACCTGCTAGCCTAGCAATGCTGGCATAGGAACAGCTTGGAGAAATGCATAAAAACAGCCTCTAGAAGCCATTACAATGAAAATATGGTGACCGGCCTACATGGTCCTGACTCCAAAGGTTTAAAATTCACACTTGTCCTCACAATGATAGGAGTATAAACACACACACACACACACACACACACACACACACCCAATAAACTGTGGACTTTAGAAAGGAATAGGTCCATTCAAGTCTCTGCACTGACGGCAGTCTCCTCTCACAGGTAAGTACATTTCCATTCAAATTCACAAAAAAAGCTGTTCTGTACAGTTTGTAAAAATGGCCATTCATCCATTACATGTTGAAATAAGTACAAAATTTAAGAATCTGTCATGTAACCACATTTCGCAACAAGGGAAAAGCAGCCAAACAGCCAACACCATACAGGTTCCAGGGTTTCTGTGCTTTTTGTCTCTTATTTTGATATTTGATGGAATGGAAAGAGAAACTTCACATTTACTGTTCAAAACGAAGGTTTGTGTTTGTGTTGTTGAATTTTATAATTATCATGAGCAGTGGTAGTAGTAGCAGCAGTGGTAGTATCGCTCTAAAGTTGCAGCAGCTAAAGGTGGGGAATATTATGGGCAGCAGTGGACCCCTTCCTCCCCTCTCCCGGAAGCCGGAAGTAGTAGTGGTGTTTGTTTTCTATGGATCGCTAACCTGCGACACTGTAGCATGCAAGATGTAGCATTATAGCATAATAACGGATACCTCATAGATCTGAGGTGGTGCTGTTTGAAAGCTGCCAGTTTCGCCTTCACCTGACGCCAGAAGCTCGTTCAACTACACACTTTCTCCAATCGTAAGTCACGATTTATTCGACTAATGACGTACGGTGCTGTGCGTCATTACAGTGGTTCACGGTGAGCTGTATCTTACGTCATGTCCACTAATCCTGTCAAACTTTCACAAGCAAATGCTATTGGTATGGTCCTTAATCTATAAGCACAACTTCTCTCCACATAGATGCTTTATTTTCAATAATCAACACACCAAATGTAAAAATAAATCTCTCTTAATTCCTGGTGTGATAACAACATAATTAGAGTTACCCAGCTACTCAGCAATAATGGAAATCTACTAAATTATACTGAATTCCTTCAAACATATGGTATTCCTGTTACCCCAAAAGATTTTGCAGTTGTAATGGATGCTATTCCCTCTGGTATTTTAACTCTAGTAGGAAGTGCTGGAAAACCAGTTTGTCCTCCCTTAGACCCCACATTAACACGAGTGGGGCATATATGTTTCTCTATCAAAATTTAAAAAAAAAATATTGTCCCATCAGATCATTGTTTCAAGCAGATATCACCACTACTCCATCTGTTGTTCAGCACTGGTTCAATATAGTTGATGGATTGAACTGGATTCACATGTGGAACCTCCCATACAGATACTTAATTACAAATAAAGTGAGAGAAGTGTCTTACAAACTAATACATAGAAACTACCCTGCCAAAAATTATTTGTTAAAATTTAAGAAAGATGTATGTGTGAACTGTTCTCTGTGTGAGTCTGTGCCCTAGACTGTGATACACTTGTTTTGGCACTGTCACTCCGCTGCCACCTTCTGGAAAGAAGTAGACTCAGATTTTGCTCTAGATTGGAACAATATACTTTTTGGTGTCCATGATGTAAAAAAAAAAACAGAAGGAACTGTATGTCATACAAATACCACATTCACAAAGCTGAATTTAGTCATTCAAACCCCTGTTTTGTGGCGTTCCAGAGGGAAATGGAACAGTACATCCAAAGCATCTGTGACTCTCGTAATAAGAAAGCTGTGAAAACATACCATTTGTGCTCTTTATTTTCTGTATTTGTTTGAATAAACCCCCAGGGGTTATTTAATTAAATTGCTACTTTTTTGTATTTAAGGTAAGAAATATGAATCTGGTAAAAGTCAGAGAGCATCAGTGGATTTGAATGTGTTGTTATAGCCTAGTACTGGTTACATCAGGATCAACAACATGTCAGATGGTGGGTTTGAAGTAATCCTCTGGAAATATTTCCATTCAGTTTACATAATCATGAGCACATCACTGTGTATTACTCTGCTCCCAGCAGCACTTGAAGGCAGCATTTGCCATGTATAGTGCAACATACGGTAATGGACAAAGATGAAGACTCTGACACCCATTTATGACAAATAAACATTTTGTCCTGCAAAACAACAATAAAATATCGAGCCTCCTTTGAAATACTCAGTGACATTAACTTGTCTAACATGCTGCTTGCCATTCAGTGACCATCAGCTGTACCATGGCGGAGCATTTCCATGTGAACACACCACTGCTGGATAGTGTCACCATGTCCAAACGGGTGGGAACCACTGTCTTTCTAAAGATGGAGAATTCACAGCCCTCTGGTTCCTTCAAGATCCGCGGCATTGGACACCTCTGCCAGCAGGTAGGAACTCTGAACCTTCTGCTGGGGGGATCCAGCAGAAGGTTCATGTCAGACAATGACTGTTTCATGTGTTAATTAAAGGCCAATATTGACAAATTTTCACAAATTTTCCCATTTTATTGCTCTGGTCTGCAGCTCGCCAAACACTCCAAGGGAATTGTCTGTTCTTCAGGTGATCTGCTGTAACATAGCATGTCAATTCGCATGGCAATAAGATTAAAAAATGATTCAATAACATGGTATGGCTTTTTTTCTAGGTGGTAACGCAGGTATGGCTGCAGCCTATGCAGCCAGGAAAATGGGCGTGCCAGCCACCATCATAGTCCCCTCATCTTCTCCTCAGACGGTCATTCAGAAACTCCAGGATCAGGGCGCTGCAGTCAAGATTATAGGGAAGGTACAGTATAACATTAAGCATAGGCAAGTTGCACAAGTACCAATTCAGATTCATGTTTTTCATTTTGAACGCTTTTTCTTCGTAGGTTTGGGATGACGCCAACACAGAAGCTCTCAGACTGGCAGAAACCGAAGGACTCACCTATGTCCCTCCATTTGATCACCCACTGCTATGGTAGAAATGTTCACCACAATTTCACAGTTTAAAACTTAGCTCACCGTTACATACTAAACTCTACATGACATACTGAACTCTACATTGCATACACCAGGCAGGGCCACGCCAGCATGATCTCAGAGGTCGCAGCCTCTCTGGGTCCCAGTGTGAAGCCCGGAGCTGTGGTGCTGTCTGTGGGTGGAGGAGGGCTCCTATGTGGAGTCATCCAAGGGCTGAAGGACGTGGGCTGGACCGATGTGCCAATTGTCGCTATGGAGACGGTGGGGGCGGACTGTTTTAACGCTGCGGTTAAGGCGGGCAGGGTGGTCACTTTGGATGACATCACCAGGTTAAAAGTTAAAAGAGTGCAAATGTTCTGTGCAGTGGAGAGATTAAATACACATAGTCAAACTTTACCCTCATCTGTGGCTCCGTCTGTCCTCTCACAGTGAGGCGAAATGTCTCGGAGCAAAGACTGTTTGCAAGCGGGCCTTTGAATACAGCCAGTGCAGCGAGCTGACCGTCATCTCCGAGCTGGTGACTGACCAGCAGGCTCTGCACGCTGTCGAAACCTTCCTCGGTTAGTGCGTATGTGTGTGTTTTCAAACATCCCTAATGATTTGTGAACATCTTATTTGAAGGGGAGTTGAATAAACACTGTGATATATCCTCATCACTCCCATAAGCCTTTATGATGAACCTGGCTTTATCTTATATGCTTTGTCTGTGTACGTTGGTAATAGATGAGGAGCGTGTGTTGGTGGAGATGGCATGTGGGGCCGCACTCGCAGCCGTCTACAGTGGACTCATACACAGATTACAGGATGAAGGTAACTACTCCAGGATATGCTGATCATTCACATATGTGCTTCTGTACCTCTCCATCGTAGGTGATACAACACATTTCCACACAATATAAAATTTACAGCTCTACTGTTTGTCACCAGAACTGTGTTTCCACTGACAGCTGTTAATAGTCTTTGTTTTCTCCTGGTTCTTATTTCAATGCGTACACAGTTTCAGATATCAGCCATGTTAGTAGAGAACATTTAGTAATAATTATGTTCTTTGTGGAACAAGTTTGCACCTTTGATAAACATATTGTACAGGTGAACTCAGGAAACAGTATACTGCAGACTCATCTTTGTTTCTTCTCAGGTCGCCTGCCCACTCCCCTGGCTCCCCTGTTGGTGATCGTGTGCGGTGGCAGCAGCGTGGACATGCAACAGCTGACCAACCTCAAAAACAAACTTTGCTGACTGAAGCTGCTGGCAAGTGTGTGTATGTAAACTAGCAACATAAGTATGTCTAATAATAATAACAATAAGAGTTATAATAATGATGAAACAGTGTTTTTAAGTTGCAAAAAAATTAAAATAACTCAAACTAAAATAATATCTGTCGTCATGAAATACAGGATTAATAGTTACATGTGAATTTTTTGTAACCATGCAGTGTGGTTTTAACATGTGCTCATGATTCCCCACATGGTGGTGTTGTAGTTCACAGCACTGACTATCAACAGAGTGTGGGTGACATACAGAAAGCTTATAACGTTAATGTGCTTTAATTATTGATTCATTTTATGCCAGTGCAGCATTAACAGTCTGACATGTAACTAAATTCTCTCTTACATTACAAATTCATTTAAAGACATGACAAATATTTGATTCTGACTCCGACTTTCCTTGGTGTTTTTGTGGAAACATTTTCAGCCCTGGATTAATTTCTCAAGGCAGAAAACAACAGACCTCGGTTCTTACATGTCATTTTCACCTACACATTCAATGTAGTAGACCGGTCAAGTTGTGTTATGTGTAGGAAGCTTATTACTATGGAAACAGCTCCTCATAGCTCAGGCTGCATCTGAGGAGAGAGTTGAGTTTAACGACCTGTTGATGGGCTCTTTGCACACTTCACTTTATGATATTTTTAAGTTTAAATGGATTTTTTTTTTCGAAACACCTACGCTTGTCAAGCAACAATGTAAAAACTTTTTACATTTGTTCAAATGTATTGTAATTAAAAAGAACATTCAATATCCAATTTACAAAAAGTAGTCAGTCTTTAGAAAGAAATCCCTTTGCCGGAAGGTATAGATTTAAGTGTTCTTGTGTGAGTCTCTACAAGCTCTGCATGTCTTAATTTGAGAAATGTATGGCCGATTCTCTCAAACATCATCAGATTGGAGGGGTAGGAGTAGGGTGAGGAAGCTACCTGGGAATCGTCAGGTCTCTCCACAGATGTCCTATAGGTCTGAAGTCTGGGCTTTGGCTCGATCGCTCCGTGACATTCAGAGACTTTTCCAAAGGCTGCTTCAGCATTGTCTTGGCACTGCACTCTGAGTTGTGGAACACTGAAGTTTAACTGTTGCCCCAGTCTCAGGTCATACGTAGTCTGGAGCTGATTTTCTTAAAGGACATCTCTGTATCTGCTGCACTCATCCAGCCCTCTGTTCTGACCAGTTCCCAGGTCCCTGTCACCACAAACACACATCAAGGTTAATTCAGGCACTAACCACACATTTGGCCAGGTGGAATCTGGTGTCTGAATATTTTTCCAAATTGGGGATTTCTCTAAGTAACTCCTCAGCCTCATGGAGGTAAAGCACTGAGTGTTTTGTGAGCGCAGCCTTTGCTATGTTAACAACATGTGTTTGGTTCGGGTGGCATACCCTGTAATTAACATATTTGGTACAAGATAATTGACAAATGCCATCTAAATTCTGTTTTGGTTATACTTGCTGTTTTTAGTCATTTGGTACTTGCTGTTATTATCACACCACACATTACAGGAGGGTCAGGTTCAGGCCAGTTTAACTGGAAACAGCTGAAGTGATTAGTTGATCAGTCAGTTGACAAAATATTTAATTTGCAATTATTTTGAATTATCAACTAATCATCTAAATTATTAAACAATATCAGTGAAAAAAAAAGTTAAAGATTCCCTGGGTGAAGTTTCTCCAATGTGATGATTACCTGAAACAGGATGTTGGATTGGACCACAATGGCGATTAGTGTGACACCTCAGTGTGTGAGCCTTAACATTTTTGTTGTTCATGATTAAGCCATTTAGAGACTTCATTTTTGAGGAGGAAAAGGACTGTTTGAAAATGAAGATGTTTATCCATCGTAAATGACTTATTGTATATGCACAGGAGTGCAAGGGCCTGTAGTATCGGAAAACTCCCCTCATCAAAGCCAAGGTCTGCTATAATTCATCATGTAATGTGACTTTATAAAATGTGCTTGACACACTGATGCCTTGTTCAGATATACATAGATATAGATTCAGACACAAGTGTTGTCCTTGAGAAATCACAACACAGTTGGTATTCAAGACCAGCTCTTACTGTATATATACAGTGAATGTAAGAATTATTAAAAAGCATAAAACCTCATATCACCACATATATGGTCTATTAATCATGGGTATATTATATATTTTTCCACTGTTAGTTGCACAACCCTGCATGTATTACAGCCTTCATCTGACATTTGCAAAGTGCTTGTTGCTTATAAGGATGCTCACTTGGAGTGGATAAATTTAATGAAAACAAGATGATACAATCCGTATATTGCAGTTATGAAACACCTCTAATTCGGTTGGAGGGAGTGGAGCATGCGGTGAAAAACACCAGCCTGTGTATTACGACCTGCTCCTCTGAATAACAAATTCTCCCAGCAGCACCATAACAGTAGTCGGCTGATGAAGTGAATGATTCCCAGGAGCACAGGCAGCATTCGCACCACAAGGTCACACATGCATCGGACATGACTGTGTTGTAAATGCGCTCATGTCCTGCTGTGACACAACAGCCTCTCACTCCATGCAGGAGGAAATTTGAATATGAAAGTCATAATAGATTCTCCATCAGCTGATATTGATAGGAGTTAAGTGTTTACATCATGAGTGATCATCTGATCTGTTCTTAGATGATTGAAGGGTCATGTGTATCTTGCACCTGTGCAAATGACTCTACCTGACCCACAGCTGTGCTCCCGCCTCTGGTCAGTGTGATTTGGGCAGCCCATAGACACAGAAGCTAATGGAGGTGCCAGCCATTTCTATGACAACAGAAAGGAGCTGCTTTGATGAGCCCAGCAGAGGGCATTTCAGCAGAGCTGCAGCTATAAATAGGATCAAGTAAACAAGAATGAATGGAGAAGACATAGAGTGGAAAACTGTGTGTCTCTGTGTTTGTGTTTGGGATTCCATGTCTATAAATCCATTAGTTTACATGCATGATTAACTATTCACAGCAAGAATACCAGCTACTATCTCTCGCTTTCTTCGTTCTCTGCTGTATCTCATATTTTAATATGATTTTTTGTTTTCATTTCCAATTTGTGACACAACACAAATACAGCTTATTTTCACTGAAGAAAGTTATTAAGGTGTCAGATGGATTTTAATTAGTGGGTCCAGGTAGACCTCCCAGGTAGAAAACAGGCAAAAATCAAAGCTTCTCAATTACAAAATTGTGTTAATTCTTGGAGACCTTTTTCTAATTTTTACTTCCTTTTTGTCAAACACAATTTACACCCTTAAGGCCACTTAAAATGATTGATATTAAGAACTCAGAGGGAAAACAACTCCTTGACTGAACTGCTCAAAGCTAAAGGAAACACAACAGGGTTGACAAGCTGGTATTACTTCATATTAAGGGCTTAGGAGCAAAAAAAAACAACCCACTGAGACTGAATTTATCTCAATAGCTGTGTTTATCCAATCTTTAGATCCACCCATTATAATGAAATTACCCTCTTGGATGATTGGATGGTTGGATGATGCACCTGCTCTACTGAGCAGCAAAAGACGCCTCAGTTAATGTAAAAATTGAAAAACTATCTATCATCAGTAGAGAGGTGTTTACTGTGACTTTAACAAATTTCAGTTTTGCTGCTCTTATCAGTCACCCAGTTTGCAGCATGTCATGCAAGTGCACAAATCAGACATCTTCATGTTGCACTGATAAAGCAAGGAAATGGTGGAGGATACAGCCAAAGCATAATGAACCCCCCCCCCACCAGCATTGTTCTGCTTTGATCAGCCATCACATCTTTCTATTAGAGCACTTTCATGTTAGGTAATGCTATTTAAACCTCATGTCGGATTATATTACAATGTTTTTTGTTTTTTTTTTCAGATGTGCACCTATATCTCTCAGCCTCTTTCATATTTGTCTTTCAGTGCATCACAAAGCAAACAATCCCACTTAAAATGCACAACAGCTACTATCTCACAACTCTGTTGGATTGAAAATGAGGTTTCTAAAATTAGAGGGGGAACAGAATGAGGATGCAGAGGTAGTGTGTTACAAAAGCTTTGAATGGGTAACATTTGCTCATGTTTTTGACAGGGAACCACAAGGTAGAGCACAGCAGCTGCTGTATGTATCCATGGCAACCTGATGACGGCATTGGAGTATAAATTGAATCTCAAAATGAAACTTAATGGGTTTTTATATTTCTGTTGCAATCACAGATTTGTATTAACATCCATACAATACAACAGCTGTGTGTTTTCAAAGGCTGGAAAAAGGCACTGAAATACTTAACACAATGACGTGCATGTTTATATTTTGTGTTATCAGTGAAGAGATGAACATAAGAAGCAACAGCATTTGTTTGTTATTAACAGAGACTGCAATAGCTGGATAAGCTTAATTACATTGATAGAGATGAATGAAGGCTAAATGAAGCATCAGGAAATGGGGTGACAGCAGCAACACAGTGTGATTTAAATCGGACTAGAATAAATACAGAGTACTGAGGCAATAATTAAAAGATAACATGCAGGTTTTAAGTTATGTTTGTGTTGTGTCATTAATATTAAAAGCAGGTTCAGGCAGGGCAAAGGCAGGAGTGTGCTGCGTGTGGGATTCAATGTAAAATTAAAACCAAATATCTGAATGCATTCTCCAACTTTATGATATATTCTCCACAGCTGCTGTGGAAAACATCCAAATGAGCACTGATCAGATATTCTCATTAGTAAAGATGCCTGCTGCTTGCTGTAGCCTATAAATATTTAATTTCAGTTCTGTATAATAGCCAACATGACCTTTAAGATTCACAATGCATAAAAGTAAAATACCAGGAGACACTTTAACATTCAGATTCTATCATTTTGCGACGTTTAGTTTAATGTTTTATACATTATGATGATGTTTTTCACCAATGGCTTCTCTTTGGATATACAGGGTAACTCTTAAAGATCATGTTGTATTCTGCTGTATTTAGGCTACCATCAGTGTTGAAATTCATATCTGCCATTTCTGTGATGGATTTCCGTCTGTCTGCCTGTTAGCAAGGCAAGTGTAGGCAGAGGCTCTTATTCTTTGGTTGTGTGGGGTTGACACAAACACTCTCTGTTGATTGTCACAGCAGCAGTCGGTTTCTTTTTCCAGCCATCAGCAATCAGAGCATGATTAACAGCCAAGGCAGTGGGTGAACCGGCAGCACTGAGTCATTTGAAGAGCCACCGCTGAAGAGAGCTGAAGGAAGCCATAACCTAACCTCCTTTTGTTTTGGATGAACTTACCTTAAGTTTGTCATTTTATTTTTTCTCACTTTCAAAACTCACAAACAGAAACAGTACAAAGACAGAATAATATTCATTAACATCTAGCCTGTTGTGATATTGTAGCTTGAAATGACGTAGGCTAAATTAACTGTTAGTTAGCCTGTAGGCTGTCCGACATAGCTTAGCACTGACCTTTGCTAACTTTTGTGTTGATGAAGTGAAAATTTGTATTAGTCTGTTAGGGTGATATTAAAGTGGTAAGCATGTAAGATTGATTTACTTAACATAATTCTGATGTGATTGTAATATTTGTTACGTGATTGAACCTATAGTAAGCTATTATGAACCTATTTAGCTAAATTAATTTCACTTTGGGATTAGCTAAAAATCAATATTAAGTGAATGTTTAGTTGAAAGTAGCATCATCAATACACTGTTTTGACATCAAATGAAGTTTGATAATATAGTTAAGCTAAATTAATCGAACTTTATGGGTTGCTAAGCTAAGCTGTATTAGCCTATTTGATATTGTAGCTTTCCTGAACTAATTTAACTTTGGGTTGCTCAGTTATTAAGCTATCAGCATAATTCAAAATTGAATTGCGATGCTAAATGAAACCTGTACTAAGAATTTGTTTGTTTATGTTGATTTGTTGACTATGTGACATTTTGGTTAGCTGTAAAAGTGATGTGTTCAGTTCAGCCTGATGTAGCCTAGCATGTTTTTCCTGGGCTGTTAATTATTTATTAGCTGTGTGCACAGAACTTGTTTCAGACACTCAGCTTCCTCCGCGGTGTCTCTCATGGACCGTACCACACCGCGAGCCTCCCCCCCTTCCCTTACCCTTGCAGTGGGCCGCTCCCCCTTCTTCACCGCCCGCGTTGGTTGAAGCCAAAACAGAACATCATGGCGATTGATGGTAAGTAGGCCAATAACGTCTCTCCCGTGCTTGTAATTAACTTGTGCTGGAAATAATACATGTCAGCGGTGGATTCTCGGTGAGAGAAAGTGAACATTGTTTGAGGAGAAAGGCGCTTTCTTCGTCTGGTATTAGCGAAAGTTTTTTTTGTTGTTTTTTTCTTCCCCTCATTTCTTGTAAGCGGTGGTTTTCCTCGGCTGTGTGTGAGATTAGAGAGCAGCGTTTGCTCTGTGTTTGTAACAGTGGTTCTGAACGGACAGCTCCGCTACTTAAACTCAATGTCATTCATTTTTACGGCGAGAGACTGGGACCGTGTGTTTGCTGTGCTCGTTGTGTTGTGTTCATGTGTCGGCTGTAGCCTCGCTACACGTTGGTACTTTACAACTTGGCTTAAAGAGAGCAAAACCTCAGACGGTCCGGGCTTTAAGCTCTCTCAGTCAGTGGGTGCAGAGTGTCTCATGGTGCCAAGTTTTCACAGCAGTTTCTCTTCGTCTTTTTTTTATTTTCTTCAAGGCTGCACTGTGTCCGGAGGTGGACAGTCACTCCTCACCTTTCTCTGCTTATGTAACTAAACAGGTTGTAAGCAGCTTTGGTGCCTAGTTTATCAGTTTGAACATCATAATGCGTGCAGCAGTGGAATACGTTGCCTCAAATGTCACTGGAAATAGGACATTATAGCTTAATGATAAATGACCTGTTTTAATAATAGAGAGTGGTGGCCTTTTCCCTTTTCAGTCAGACTGAAAAGCCCTGCGCCAGAAAAATAACACCAACTTATTGTGAATATTATAGCAGGAATGGATTTAAAAGAGGGTGAAGGGTGAAACATCACACACACGTACAGACCGTGAGTGGTTTAAAACACAGATGCCACCATATCATCTGTTTCTTCAAGGAGAACTTAGTTAATAGGCTACTGACTTTATGAGCAACTGACTTTATGAGCAACGCATATGATGAATGGAAACTAAACTGTAGGACACACTGATTGATTGTTACCATTAGATATGTATCAACAGTAGAATATAAAGTAAATTTATTTCACTATTACCTAGACATTATTTTAATATGTTTAGGACTCCAAAATAAATCACCATCAGTACTACAGTCGCTCTGTTGTGTTGTGCAATTGCATTATGTGTAAAATACTGGTTTTACATTGAAGGTTTTCATGTTCTCTTAAGTATGGGATTAATGTAATGATATGAGTTTT